>WOVY01012445.1:0-179895 GCA_013436015.1 Rhipicephalus annulatus
TTGTAAATTTTCTCCTATACCATGTTCTTCCCGTGCGATCGCACGCCAGTTTTGCCTCTTCGCATGAAAATAGTGCGCGATTACCTGATTTGACTTCGTTTTGAACGCGTAAGCGGCGATAACAGTGCGAAGCCATAAGCGCGCAGAAACTGATAGGCCACACACTTTGTGCTGACATTTTGTACGTGTTTTATCAGAAACGAGCGTCGAGGAGGAGATGACGGCGGTAGAGAGAAAGAACCCTTCTCTGTAGTCTTTGAACTCGTAGTTGCTTAAAGGCCCTTTTATGAAAATGGAACGAGCCCTTATATCAGACACTGTCACCTTCTGAAAAGCAACAATGGATGTGATGATCGTCGTTCTTACTGTTGCTTCGATACGTCTTGCTAGAGATTCCCGCATTATTACCTTCATAGCCTTCTAGAGCCTCCGATATACTTGCATGCTTAGAATCAACAGCTGTTACTCGCAAAAAGACTTTGCTTGTAGTCTAAGAGGCACGTGAAACATTCTACCAACCGTCATGCTGCGATGTTTCGCGAATAATACAATCCAAAGTCGTTAAATGCGATTGAGTGAATTCAGTCGATGCCATGAAAACGCTGTAATTATTACTATAGGACAACTGCGTGCAGAAAGAAAGTGTTGTCCAGTACACTGACCGTCGTCAAGGACCTTAAACAAGTCGTACTAATAACCTAAAACTGTTGGTCCGGCACTAAGCAATAATATATTATATAACGAATAATTGTTAGTTTCCATACCTTTTGACGGCGGCGTCAATAACTATAGGTGTTCGTGGTTAGGTTCGAAGGAAGAAGCAGAATGCAGTAGTGCTATAGTGACCAACGTGTATATATTTCGTCGTTTCGTCTCATTGGTGAGGGCAAAGCTGAAGAGGATGACATTGCCGTGGCTATGGCGACATCCCAACCAGGGCGTGATTACGACGAAGACGGTGTAACATAAAAGTACAGAAAGCCTTAGTGCCTCGTCAAATGTGAAAATTGGCCGGCGGTGGCGTCAACTCGAGTGATGCGAAAAATCATCGCCATTTTATGACGTCGACACATGAAATCATAATGGCGACACAGGTTGCCATAATGTGACGTTGTAATGATGTCACCATATTTCACGTCATGTGTGATATAGCAGTATTTGGGTTTTTATGTCCCAGAACCACGACGTGATAGTGTGAGATGCCGTATACGGCATCTCACATTATCACGCTTCTTATACACTTCTCACACTATCACACTTTTTCCTCTCACACTTCTTATGAGAAGGGCTGTGGAAATTTCAACCATCTGGTGTTCTTTACCATGCACTGCCATCGCAAAACGCACGGGTCTGTAGCATTTCGCCTCTATCGAAGCGTGACCGCCATGGCCAGAATTGAACCCGTGACCTTCGGCTCAGCAGCCGAGAAGCATTAGTATAGCTACACCGCGATGGACGCTCCACGTTACGTGACGTCATATGATGACGCCATCACATGACACCGTCGCTCGCTCAGAGGTATACTCTGATCACGGAGCCACGGCAAAACAATGTGAGGCACAGAATCTTTTCAATTCCCCGACCCTGTTCGGTCTCTCGGGCGGGATCGGTACAATTGACCAATTGGAAAGAGAAAGAAGATGCTTTCGCCCCGCCAGGGTGGTCTAGTGGCTAAGGTACTCGGCTGCTGACCTACAGGTCGCGGGATCGAAACTCGGCTGCGGCGGCTGCATTTCCGATGGAGGCGGAAATGTTGTAGGTCCGTGTGCTCAGATTTGGGTGCACGTTAAAGAACCCCAGGGGGTCGAAATTTCCGGAGTCCTCCACTACGGCGTCTCTCATAATCATGTGGTGGTTTTGGGACGTTAAACCCCACATATCAATCAATCAATAAATCAATCAATCAAGAAGATACTTTCCTTCACAATCTTCTCAACCAATAAGGGCTGCAGCGCGAGCACGAAGGTGCTAGAAGAAACAGACGAAAGGCGAGGCACGGGCTGCAGCCCTTATTACCATGAATTCAAACCAACTAGCCCAAATAGCCATTCTTCTTCTCAACCAAACTTCTTAGGGATCCTGCGACTTTTCTATAGCTGCTCACCCCTCTTACGGCGGTGTTGTGCTTGCGCGTATACGGCATGCGCCAGTGTGCTCGCATAACGTGCTGACTGTGTGAACCGGGAGACGAGAACGACGCTGTCCGTGACTCGGTGCCCTGCTCGGCCACAGCGACCGAGGAGGACGCGCTTGGATTCCCTTCTACGCGCGCTCACAGGGCGGGCTCGGTCTGCAGGAGGGAGCAGTGGGTCACTTGCGCTGTTGAGACGCAAGTTACACGACCGTCGGAGCGTGTGTCGCGATTGTTCGCCCGGCTGCGGTATCTTGGCCGGTAGTATACACGGTTCTAATAAAGCAAGCTGCAACGAACGCGAATGATTATATAGATGTAGTAATTAGCGGTTGCTCGTAAGGCCCAACCTGGCCGATAATACAAAGGCGAGTGAGGTTATAAAGGCTGCGTTGTCCACTTTAAAAATAATAAAAACGGCCCTTGACTCATTTCGGAAGTTTTCACCGGTCGACTCTCTTTGAAAATACGCGTGATCTAATCTTGGGGATTATTACACTCCATTCGTGCAGTCGTAAGACCCAAAATAACGCGTACGTGTCGCTTTAAAAGGAGTCATATACATGACAAGCCAGGAATTAGCGAAAAAGGCGACACATACGTTTTGTGTTCCGAGATTGTAGTTAGCATGGTTAAGCATGAAGGATAGACAATTAAGTGAAGAGGGAAAATGTGAAGCGAAGGTTTCGCATCGCATTGTAGATAAGGGAGTTCCCTCTGTCGTGGATTTTAATGTGCCGCGTGTACAGAATGTCCACGGGTATCTTGAACCCATCAATCATGAATCCGCCAATTCACTTAGATTCAGACCAATTTGTGAGTTCAACTGGGCAAACGTTTGGTAATTATGATGCCGAAGTAAGATCAATGAACCAAAAGTTTGGCGAGTAATGAGTTCTAAACGCAAAGGTTGCTCTTCTCAGCCGTTCTTTTTAGAACGCTTAGTTCGGTTTCATTTCATCGTCATGATTGCTTTGATTACAAACTTGCAATTGTCCAAATAAACCGTTTCGGACTGTTGACGGAGCCTAGTGAGCAAAGCCTTTGTTATGTGGACGCTTATTGAGAGACGCAGAGTTTGAAGCCTAAATCGTCTATAAACCGGATCCAGGAACCGTATACAGTTTCAACTCTTGCAGCACGCCGACCGCCTTCCGTGCCGGAACAAGCAACGCCAATTGCTCGTCTTCATTTCTTAAGCGCTGCTTCTGGGAAGGACCGAGTCGCCAATCAAGCCGGTCCCACGCGATCCTAAACATAGCCATCATCCATCTCTACACTCGTCCTAAACACAGCTATCCCGCCGGCGGCGCTATAGCATTGCTGCCCTCTCTCCAGCGAGTAGCAGTGCGGCGCGCGTGCCACGGTAAGCCAGTGCCGGCCAGATTGCAGCCTCGCAGTAACAGCTGAGAGGACTCGAACGGCGTCCACCGTAGTCTCCGGCGGATCCGGCCGGCCGTGTCCGTGATGTCCCACTTGCGGACGGCGCGCCACGCGAGTTTGCTCTACGCGCGCAGCGAAGTTTCGTGCACTGCGCCCGAAGAAACACGCTTCAGTCTCTGTGTTAATCGAGCGCGGGAAGATGCAGTCGCTTGCCCAAAGGTTGCCCAAAGCACTGTAACGTTGCACAGCAGGAGGGTGACACGCAGGTGACGCTATGCACTCGTAACTAAGGTATAGTTGTAAATAAATCGAGCACTTGTGTGCACAAGAAAGAGAGAGATGAAAGGAAAAGGCAGGATAGCTAACCAAACTTTAGATCTGTTGGATACACTGTACGTGAGGTGGCGGGATCAAGGAAAAATAGAAAGACAGTGAAGAAAGAACAAGAGTAAAAAAAGGAAGAAGTGAACAGTTAGTTAATTAACACAACACGAACTCGCGCTTGTAAAAGAAGGAATCAGCATCTTTGTCTACCATAGTTTTCTATACCTCAGTTATGAAGGACTCCAATATTCGTTGTCACACGACGGCTTTGTACGAAGTAGAAAAATGAACGGACACGCTTGCTTTTCTGGTGAGCTTGAGTGAAGCAACAAAATGGCTGTTTCATTATCAATCATCATCATCATCATCAGCAGCAGCAGCAGCAGCAGCAGCAGCAGCAGCCGCAGCAGCCTGAATATATACGCCCACTGCGGGACAAAGGCCTCTCCCATGTATACCAGAAGTAAACTCGGTCGTGTGCTTGCTTCTTTAATAATTGTTTAATATGGCTGTTTATAACTTCTGAAACAGATGAAAATACTTGTTGAGGAGCACAAAGCTGAGCCTAGTACAGGATGATCTGAAGCAGGTATCTTACAGCACCCGGGCCATGGCCCGCGTGCTTTAACACAGTCGAACGACTGTCTTCGCCTCACATTTTTCTTTAAGTTTTCTTGATAGTTATGTTCGTGAGCTGTACAGGCGCCACTGATCTAAGGCATTGTTTTTGTGAGGCACCTCATCTGGTCACCATGTCATCAAATGTAACCGCGAAACAATGACTACAGTTCTGAACCGGCGTCCGATTTCTAGTCATTCTGGAGATCGGTGTCGACATGTTGTTAGGATCCTGACACCAAATCTCCTTCAGAAATTATCTTTGTAAGGAATGTTCGAAGCGTCTTTTTTTATTGTCTGGCAATTCGTTCTGCAGCCCTAGCTCTAGCTCTATACCCTTTCCGCTGCCCCGACCCTTGCTGGACAAAATTGCGTAACTGCGGCCCCCTCTCCGAGGTGGGTTTGAGACACCATATCTGCAGCCTTGTAATGGCATGCCGGCTATTACTCCGCCCAGCGTCTCATTTCAACTCGCGTGAGATAAGAGTGCCGTGACGCTGCTTATTTTGTAAGTCGCTGTTAGGATGGACTGCGGTAACGCTGTTGAGGTTAATGCACTGTGCAACCACTTTGAAGGACGCGCGATGATCAAGATGGTTTGCGTTGTGATACCTACACTTTGAAACGCGTTAAACGTTACATAAAATCACGTAAACGTGGCGCAAACTACGACTGTGCTCCGAGCGATTTCCTATAGTGCACGTGAAGTTCTGTTAGGCCCCGCATCTGCACCGAACTTGGAGGAGACAATGCAGACGGCGTCACGCCCAGCCGCCTTCGTTCGGCTTGCACGGCTGGCCAAGACAAGCCAATCCACGCGCGGATTCTCCTCTGTGGACACAAGTGACAGAAGCGCCCACCGCTGCCTGCATCGGCGGCTACGCGCTCTTGTACTGCTTGTACTTGCTGCGTCAAGGTGGCGTCTCCCTCTGCCGCAGCCCGTTTGTGGATGCTATTTCGAGCCCCGTCCGACAGGGCTTCCTGTTGCGCTGGCAGCGTCGCCCCCGCCGGGACGTTGTCGAATCTTCCGTCGCGATGTTCCGCTGTCGCTGCAACGCATGATCTGCATGCGGCGCGTGACTTAATGGTGCTCGCCGCAGCGACGACGACTCTCGCCGCCTGACGCCGGGCGTTTCGAGCCGCAGTTGGACGAAGACAACCCCATCGAGGATCTCTGAGCCATGCTTCACTGTTCCCGCGGGCTTTCGGTGCAGTATATGCATGCGGCATACGTAAAACAGTGTGCCCGATTGTGCCGATTAAAAGTGATTGCTCGCGGTGGGTGGCGGGAAGTAAGAAGAACGAAAAAGAAATCGTTCGTCTCGTTTCCGTCTGATGCTGTAGAAGCAAGACGGCTGGCAATGTGGTGTAACTGTTCATCATTTTTAAAGGGCTTGCTTGGGCAAAGGACCCTGGGGCACGTATTATACTGAAAACGTTGTGATGGCTAACGGTTGCTCGTTGTAAACACCTCGGCTCACCACCAATTTGCTATGCGCTTGCACTTAAAACTGGCGTTAATTTGTAAGCCACTGCACAAACTGCGTGAAAATGTACTTTCAGAAATCGTTGCGACATAGAGTGGCACATCTCAAAGCAACTGACACGGTTATGATAAATACCGCAGTGGGGCCTGAAGCATTATTACTGGAGAAGAATCTGCATGTTGCTGGGCCTGTTGGTACATACTTGAAGGAACGGTGTGTGTCGTCTTCCTGTGTGTGTGTGTCTTCTCTTCTTGTGTACGCATCCCCAAGCTGGTTTCTCCGTTTCTTCGATTAATATTGGCCCCCGGATATTCTTAATTAAGTGGGAACGTTCGAGAGAGTTCCGCCGTACTTCGAAATGTCGTGGTGAGAGCGACGATGCTGTTGATGCAAGCGACTTCGTATATTTTTTGCAATGTCAATTATTCGTCCCTGATTCTCTTTCTTGGACTTCCTGCGTTGCTTTGGCATACACGCACAGACCGAGTTTCTGGAAGGTGCGCAGAGCCTCTGTAGTGTTCTGATCGCACTTCCTTGGGAACTTGGCCACTGATTCCTGGCCCTGCGACTTCTTCACCCATGCCAGTATGGAGAAGCTAGATCTCTGGAGAAAGCCAAAAGGTTTGAAATCCCGGTATAAGGCAGCAGTATTGTATAATCTATCTCGGACACACGTGATGATGCGCATAATAATGAGCCGAGTAACAAGTGTATTCCATTCCGAGTATCAAACCTACCCCTTTCGAGGTCGCGCGTTACATACAAGCTGGATTCGATGGTGGCGATGTGGGCAGTGGTGTTAGTACCTTCGTGTTGCTATACAGTTCCTGGAATATCGCCAAGGATGCGCTCGCGAAACGAGATTCTCGCGTGCCTGCTGGCAGCCCTGCTCCATTAAAACACGGCCGTTTTTGGCCACGGCGAGCATAAGACAACAGCAGAGACACTTTTTTAAGTGTGACGTCACGTTGCAGCTGTTCGTTCGGGTTGTTTTCGAACCGAACGATATTCGGCTCAACTCGTTAGCATAACTATGTTATTATTGGTGGGCTACTTCTCGTTGTCTCCATGGTGCCCTTGGGTGAGTCACGTTTCAAACGAGTCTGCGCAACATGCGATAATGATGGTGGTGTTGACACGTACGAAACATGTTGAGAGCGTCGCGCTACCTAGTTGGAGCTGACTCGTAGATTAACTATCGAAAGTGAAGCTGCCTGTTTGATTAGGTTCCCCGGATTCCTCCTCATCTGTCTCCAATTCAATGACTGATTCCTTCAAGTGTGCTACGTATGGGCTTTTCTCTTGCCCTTACTTTGCACGTGAACAAGGTAATGTGATTTTTATTTTTCAGTCACATATCAACTAGGTCTTTGCCAGAAGCTCAAGGCTCTTTATTTTAATGCGCTTGTGTCACTCTTCATAATTAACGTAAGCCAATTTGTATCTTGATCTTACGAAATTTCCTTTCGCGACGATATAACTGGCTTCATTTAACGCGAAATACTGGGGCGCACATTTGCAGCAGTATCTTTTTAATTATTGATGCACCTTAAGATTATCCCGAGGCCTGTAAAAATAAAACGGAAGCGTCTAACATGATCATAACGTCTTATGACGTCTGTAAGATATATGAAGGAGAAGAAACAGGGTCACACTATAGTATCAAGGTGGCACTATATAGCGGGAGAGTTTACTACTGTGGTAATTTGTATACAGTCCGGGAAGTAGCCAATCGCGCATGGGTCTGGTTAACCTCCCTACCTTCTCTCTTGTTATATTCCTTCCTTCATAAACAAAAAAAAACAGCTGCCAGAAACACTATTTCTTTGCGTTATACTGTGTACTTCATTGTTTTGTTTATTTAACATAAACTGTAGATCATTGTCAGAGATGGCAACATGAGCGCTCGCAAGCAGTGTGTCCTTCCCTTCTTAGCACTGTGTTTATTATATTATTGCCATCACACATCGTCACATGTATTTAATCCATCGTCACGGCATTATGCGCGATGAGGTATGAAAGTAGCAGTAGCGATTCTACTGCCATGAAAAAGAAGCTACGCAGGAGCCCAGTGGCAGTTGTTTAACGCCTTGCTGCGTAGCACGCAACGGCTCGGGGCTGTCAAAATGTCGCGCGTGCGTTTCTTTCAAAGGGCCCGTGCGAGGACCCGGCCGTGACGTAACTGCGTCTTTGTAAAAAAAAACTAATCCAAGGTCGCTAACGTAAGCCCATGCGCGTGCATACATATGCAGGACAGCAGGCGCCTAGTGACGGCCATCCACTTGGCGAGGCAGTGCAGAAGAGACGTGATGCGCTTAGCAGCGCCTTCTGTGTGTATGCAGCGGCTCATCTGGCCCGAATGAGGCCACCACCGCTGCCGAGAGTTGTGTTCAACGACCCCCGAAGACCCTGCGGCTGTGGCGGAGCGAAGACGGCCGCTTTCATCTGGAACCATTTTCGCTGAAATCGCCTCGGTCCGTTAATGCGTCCGCGGGGTGAAGACGGCACTGGCGACCCCGATTCGTGCCGCACCGTGTACCACTGCGAGACACGAGAAAAAGAGAATGCATTATACTACACACACACACGCACAGACACACACTGCTCGCGCCCGGCAGTTTTAAGGAGAGTTGCCTCTCGTGCTATTCAACACGCGTACAGCTAGCTCGCGCAAATGCAACCGCAACGGCGTAATCCCGAGCCGCTCTCGTAAGGGCCTGCTGGAACCTTACGGGAGGACGCCACTTGTCTTGTTTATTTGTATCCTTTCATTTTCGAAAGTTGACAAGGTTGAAGGGGAAGAAGAAAACGGATATAGGTGTACATCCACAATACACGGTAGGCGCATGAGCATCACGTTTAGTTACAGAATGTAACAAAAATGAAGGCAACGCAGCTCATAGAAATGTATCGTACTTAATGGAGTATACCTCGAGTTTTTTTTGTTCTTCATATTTTAGGGGTGAGGCATTTCAGGATTTAGGCTTATTCGTTGGCCGTTGTCCGGCAATAGCGATGATGCTGATCACGATGAAGAGGGTATCCGATGACGATGACCACTATAGAACGTAATCTTTCAGCCACGGATGAAAATGAACGTAAGGCGCGGGAAGTGACAGCAATTACGAAAACGCCAAGAGGACTCGGAGTGGACGTACTTGCACTTTTAGGAGACTTTAACGTTGACATCAAGGACAACGACTGGCTTGTACAGTATGCATGACGTCTCGACTCGCTCTACCATGCGTTTCGTACGACTAGAAACAACGCAATCATCAGGGGAACGTGCTTCGTCTTTGCCACCTTCAGGCTACATGCGATAGAAGGACCACTGACTAGATTTCACTGACCACAAAGCAGTAATATTGAAGCTATAAGACGAAATGCACAACTTAACAAAACATACCATTTATGGCCAATAAACTTTGTATATAACCGCACGCCACTTTGTCACTCATTTACTGCGTGAGTGGGCAATGCCAAGTGTGCTTTACGGTAACACCGAACAATCCGACTGTTTCACGCTCGATGTTGTTCAAGTCCGTGGAGATGCCATGATTTTTTTACTATAACTTATGTCAACCGTCATGTTAAAATCGATTAAATACGGCAATAGATGCTTTATAGTACTAAGAAGACACATATACCTTTGGACGATCAAACCATTGAAGCCTCTTCGATAAAGCTCACTGTTGCCGCTGTTTTAGACGTATATAGCGTACTTCAGTTGTGTACTTCTCTCTGTCTTCTCCACGCAATTTTCCTCTGTGCTGTAACTGTTTCTCGTTGACCTCCCTACCACCACAAAAATATTGGAGATCTCAACATGGTGTTACTGATCTACCTGTACTACTATATACCGCCTAGCGTGCGCTATGACCTGCCTTGTATCTTATCAGCAGTCACATTATGTGGTGAAGCCAGAATATTATTTCGATAAAGTTAGCTAGTTGAAGCTACCCTCTTTTTCCTTCCTTTGTTATAGCAAAGTGTAATATGCATAAATGTCTATTACAGCTTTTGGCGCCGTTCTCAATGTTGAAAAGAATGTCATAGTGGTGTTGAATATATTTTTCTATAAAAGATGCGAAGGAAGAAAGTATATCTCGTCGGCCTGTCATTTTAATAAAACTTATCAAAATTATACGTCATAATCGTATTCTCGGGGGTGCTGATTAAGGCAGTATACATCAAATATCTGACAAAGCACAGATGAAGTGTATACAAAGTTCTGACCCGCAGTGAATCATCAGACAGAACTATAATGGAACTTTTTTTTTGTCAAAGTTCTGCTGCGAAATGCGTAGTGCTTCATTTGGAAGCACACAAGCAAGAACGTTCACTACATCGCTGTAGGATTTTACAACTTCAACATTATGTTGTTTGACTTCTGACTGGAAACAGGAGTCGCGTTCAAGATCCAATCATGCGACTGCCTTCACCATCCGTGCCAGTGTCGGGCGCATAATCCTCATTCTCGAGCGAACAACACTCGCGACTTCCCGCGTCCACCGTGATCGGAACGAGAGACATGTCGATGCGGCAGTCAGAAAGAATCGAGCGGATAGACTGCGGCGTCGGTTCGCAGCGCGCCATAGACAACGCACCCATCTGTCCGCAGAGAAAGATCGCCAGCGTGACGGCAAGAAAGAAAGACCGCCGTCCAAGCCGCTGCAGTCTCATCGTCCGCGTCATCTGCGGTCACGAGCATTCACCGCGACACTCCGGGACAGCTACAGGACGGCTGGACGACACGTCCGCCCCGCTGGAACGTCTCGAGCCCACCTCCGGTCCCTTCCTCTCTCGCCCGTCTCTCGGCCGCTCTTTTACGACTTGATGTCCCGTTACTTCCGACTGCGCCTGTTATGTACGTTCGTTTATATGTGCAAACACGCTTTCCCCCCGTATAACCGGCTCTGAAGGGAGACTTGCGAGGCGGGAGAGCAAGGCCCACGCTCCGTCCGTGGTGTGACCGCCTGTTGTTGAACCGTGCCTCGAGAAGAGTCAAAGTGGGCAGAGGAGACGGATTCCTCCGCGATGCCTTTCCCTCGCGCATAGCACCGCTATTCGCTCTCTTCCGCGTGCGGTGCGTCCGGTGCGGATCACGTTACTTGCTGACCCTACGAGTGCGTGCGTCTTATACACTGATCATACACTCTACGGAATCGCGCGGGGACGGCCGGGGCGTGCGAGATGCGCGATGGTTGCACTACAGTCACGACGTCTGTTGGAGCTGCTCTCTGGCTCTTTCCTACTCTTTCCTGTGGTTAGAGACGTCTATTGGAGCTGCTCTCTGGCTCTTTCCCACTCTTTCCTGTGGTTCGAACGTCGAGTTGGAAAACCCAAACACAGCAAGCAGGCCACGCCGATGCGGCAACCGGGAGGCGATGTTCCGACCTTAGAGCCATCTCTTCGCGTGCCGGAGTGCGCAGCGGGGCGCTTCTTGAGCTGCTCGGCCACTGCAACAAGCGCTTCCTCCCTCGTCCATCCCCCCATCCGCCTCAATCACACACACTCTCACCTTCCTTCTTCTCTCTTACTGTCTTCTCGCGGCTTGTGTTTCGTTTTCTTCCGCGCGCTCGCGTTCGTTTACATAATGAGCGCGGTGTTTTCCGTGAGGTGTAGAAGAAGAGGACGCGAAGGGGAGAGCGGGCGGCAAATCGCATTCGGCGTGACAGAGCGGCGTGTGCACGGTGGTACTTATACGCTTGCACGCACGCAACCCACCGTGCGTGGATTTCTTTTTTCGATATTGCTTTTATTAGGGTTGCATCAGCTTACACAGTTGATCGCCCCCGCAGGGCGAACGCTTTCGTGTCATCTTCCGTCCTTCTTTCAGAGTATCCCTCTCCCTGTCACTGAACTAACGGAACAGTCATCGCAGCCTCTTGTTGAGTCGGACTTAGACCGGCTGCCGTGATCTAACATGAGCACTAATCCGACAGCGGCGCCGCGTGGTGGCGCGTGCTTTTTATAGAACCGTTCGGGCAGCCAGACACTCTCCGTTGCGTAAGTACCTTATAGACACCTATATTAACAAAGCGGTGGCACTCCTAAGGACGCGGTAAGAAAGACGGAAGTGACGCACTCAGTCATAGTTCAGCTCTTGCGCTGCGAACAAGGGACGTTTAATTTCGTGGTAGCCAACAACAATCGGCGAGCCTGCGAAGCGCTTTCGGCTGTAGCTTTCGGGCTGGTTTTAAGGGCCGAGATCTGAGGAAAGCTTCTTTTTTAGTTTTTTTTTGCTAGTATATAAAGGCCTGACCCCACGTATCCGTTGCAGGGCGTCAGTGCGTGGCTTTTGGTTAATTATTATATAGTATAATTAATTATACCACTCT
Source organism: Rhipicephalus annulatus (assembly GCA_013436015.1). Lineage (NCBI taxonomy): Eukaryota > Metazoa > Arthropoda > Arachnida > Ixodida > Ixodidae > Rhipicephalus > Rhipicephalus annulatus. Next base: position 12,285 of record WOVY01012445.1, read on the forward strand.
CCGTATTCGCTTGTTTGCTTGCTCGAGTTGACGAGGCCCGTAAGTAAAAGTAGAGTAAAGAAAAAGACACGTAATAAAAAGAAAACCTTACTATATTGTGCCAAGAAAAGCAGTCACCGTGAACATCTGCGCGCACGTTCACACACTGGCGCCCCCAAACACGAACACATGAACACACCCGAACGCACACGAACGCAATCACCACACTGTATGTGTGAGTGCACCCGTTTATGACAACGCGATACTGCTTTTTGCCGCCACAAATCATTGTAGCACGTCGTAAACCTTGCAGCTGATGGCTTGCTAAAACGTGAGCTATCATCATCTGCGCCATTTGTTATGCGTTACTGCAGGTGTGCATGCCGCGCTGCTAAAAGCATGATTGAGTAACTTAGGTATGTACCAGCGTGCTAGTAAACTAAATAAATATGAAACGTAGTGTACCTAAGTGCTTAGGCAACATGTATTACTAATTAACTTATGTTTCCTTTAGGTACTATAAAGCTAGAAGCTTCCAGTATACTGTAGTCTCTGCAGTACTATAATGGTACTACTGTACTAATATTTACTTGCGTGTAATAAACATATACCAAACTTGAATAGCAGTAACACTGTAGGTAAAGTGTTGCGTATGCTGCCTAGAGGCAGCATATACGGTATTGCTATGCTCACAGTACTGTATATGTACAGGGATACTACCCAAAATACGGTACTTACGTTTACTCAACAGCATATATAATTACTGTACACGCTACCTAAAGGTACCATATACAGTAACTGTAACTGGACAATGTCAATGTATTCCGTAACAAATGAGCCGGCGACTGTCCGCGCTGTCCGGGCGAAGAAGGATCGTGCCCCTTCTTCCGAGGGTGAAAGAAACGCTAAACGAAGAGAAAGCTAGCGTCAGGTCGACGGTGAAAGCAAAACGAACAAACAGAGTAAGAGGGCCTCACGAAGAGGACGTGCCAAGCAAGCGAGCCGTGAGCTGCTGCTGCGGGCAACACGCACGTCGAGCTGAAGGAAGTTGACGACGGCCAACTCAGGTCGGCGTTGCAAAGGGGCTTCGTGTCGCACGGGCCATTGCCTCCTGCTGCTGGAAGAGGAGTCGGCGCTTCCTTCTTCTGTGCCACAGCTGTCTCCGAGGGTCACTGGCTTGCTTCCACGCAGTGGTCTTGTGCTATGTGTCTTCAAGATGCGGCACTTGGTTCCTGCGGAAGAAGAGGCTATTGAGAAGTGCGGAGGCAAGGAGGGGACACAGCGCCTTTAAACCTCTCGCTGCGTTCGAAACGAAAACAGAGAAGATGAGGGAAAGGTGACTTTGAGTGGTAAAACTTTATATCGTTCTCATTTTTCGTGTTATAATAAGAAGAGCCAGCCTTACTTCAGTATTGTAGCCGGTTGGGAAAACGCTCCTCGGGAGACCTTGAGTACCGGTAGCATTAATAACGGACTCGTGGCTATTTTTTGCCGGCTATAGAGTCCACCTGAATAAAGCACTGCTTCAGTGTTAGCTTTAGTGGGCGAATATTGTCTTATAAATGTTTGGGTTCTACGACTGTTTTTTTTTTGTCAATCGTGGTCCGAGCGTTCATCATAATGATTTGCACTCCACTATCTGTTAATAATGTCCACATAGATCCTACAGTTTTCTTTATGTGTACTCTTTGTGTCTTCCTATAGCTTCCTGCTTATTAATGACAGATCCCACGCGCTAAGAAATGCTCCGCATTTAAAACAGGTGACGTGTACTGAGGCAATCTTGCAATGCATCCGATCCTTGGTGCTGTGCGAAACCAATTTAGATGCAGAAGGCTTTCTAAGGGGTGAGGGTTATGGTCAACACATCGACTGTAAAAGGGGAAGAATAAAAAGAAGAAAACTCTTGCCTTCAATTTTTATTAGGCGATTGCATAGGGACCTTGTTATAGCTTATAGAGCCTTTTTTTTTCGGCTGTATGCCAACGTTTCACCTTGGCCTCTTGTGAGGGTACGTGCCCTCACGTACAGTTTTAAGCCTCTCATGCGAGTCGTATAGCGCCGCACTTCCGTATTTGTCGCCAATCACGTAAGTGGGGATTGACCAACGTCGTTTGCCGATATCCACGCTATATCAGTTCCCTTGCTACACCGCGATGCGCAGATGAACGGAACACTCTCTTAAAGTGTCGTCCGCACGTGCGCGTTGCCTACTTCTGAGTAATGCCTAACGTAATACCTAACGTAATACCTAACGTAATACCTAACGTAATACCTAACGTAATACCAAGTAATACCTAACGTAATACCTAACGTAATACCAAGTATACCTAACATAATACCTAACGTAATACCAAGTAATACCTAACGGTATACCCCACCGAATGTGTAACCCAAGGCAGTCAATCCCCCAGTAGTAGGTGGTTAATCGCAGCACGTTATTCAATCTGAACCGCTTCCTCGCTCTGAACGGTGGTGATACCGTTCCGTACGTGACAGGTCACCTCTATCCGGTTAAGCGCTGTAACCGTTCTATTCGAAGAAAAGCTTTCCGGTAGTTCGTCGTCGATCAGTGGCTCCACCACGCGAGCCGTTTTCTTATATTTATGTATTTTTTAAATTTCTGTTGGGAAAATAGCTCGCATTCGTTGCAATGCTCGAACTATATATAGAGTATCGCATTCTAAGGCACTAGCAGATAAGTAACCGCACGTCGTGCACACTCAGCAGATGAATGAGTTCGACACACGATCAGAGCGTTGCGCCACCGGAATCCAGTAAACAAACAAGACAAAGACGTTTGATCTATCACTGCGCCTTGGGAGTGTTTTGGAACTTGCGCGCAGCACGCACCACACGTTCAAGGCTTTTAGTGTTTTGAATTTATAGTACTTACTTTCTTCTCCCTTTTTTCTTTCTTTCTTTTTCTTACCACCAGTGACGCGGGTTGAATTCTGGGGTGTTTGATAAACAGACCTGTTTTGTTTTCCACCGCCAAGTTATCTCTCATTGCATCATCTTTTCTTTTTTTTGTATAATTATATCATTTATTTCACTCGAGGAAACAAGAGAGGGGATTGTGTTGCCTGGGCGGTAATGGCCTGTACTCGTCTTTTCCACGAGACAACAAGTCTTTCGAAACCACGGCGTTCAATCTATTCTTTAACTTTGTGCCGTTTTTTTTTTCATATCGACTAGTGACCGCACTTCAAATCAAACCTCCCCGCGATCGGCAGTGCCGATACTACGTGGTAAAGTATTTCAACCCTCCGGCAGTTTATCCTTGAAAAAAAAAAAACATCACTTGCCTTTTGCTGCAGTCACCTCTGTTACCCCAAGGAACTTATTTCACGCATATCTTACGGGCTCAATATTTCACAGTGATCCCACTACAGCTGAAAATTTCAGGGTATACGGTACGCAGGACGGTGGGTATAGGGGTGGAGCGGTAGTAGTGAGAAATTCACGCCTACGAGGGGGAGCAGGCCACCGCACCTTCGACCTTTTCGAGTCGTCGCCATCCATACGTAGTGCCACTTGCTTCATTGGGAGTTTACTCACTCCCGACCACCCACCGCTAAGGGGGTGGGTAGTCCGAACGAGGCGCTGCTCGCACCAGTCGACATCTTTGCGAGAATTCCGGTTTGTAAGTTGTCATTCTTGTTTTGTGTCTTGCACGGATCTACCATTTTTTAAGGGAGATAGCGCACAGTTTTTTTTAATCTTCAACGGGGCCCATAAGCTCCCCGCAGGGCGCGGGTTCGAATTCCGGCCTGCCTTTCCGATGGAGGCGGAAAGGTTGTAGGCCCGTGTGCTCAGATTTGGGTGCACGTTAAAGAACCCCAGGTGGTCTAAATTTCCGGAGCCCTCCACTACGGCGTCTCTCATAATCATATAGTGGTTTTGGGACGTTAAACCCCACATATCAACCAATCGGGGCCCATAAGCTCAACGAGTTTTTTTTTTTCTTTGCTTGTACGGAACTCGGCGTCAGTACAGAGACATCGAAACATAGTGCTGTGTATTGAAGAGAAACTAATATATTACAACAGCCATTGCCACTTGAAGAGCAATCATTCATTCATCGTTGATCATGGCCTTCTGGAGTGCTGAAGAAGTAGAGGGGAGGGGAGTACAATCGCTTAAAGAAGTTTACTGTACTGTGACAGAATCAATCAATCAATCAAATAATTAATTCGTTCAGCTACAAGAATAGCCGCACTCACATAAACACATGCGCACAAACAACAAACCATCTTCGAAACCGAACAGCGCCGCGAACTGCGCTGCTGTGCGGCGCCCGTACAAAATATACATCATTGTTGTCCCCACGGCTTTTGACAATGGCAGTAAAAAGTAGGTAGGGTGCCTTGGTGTCCTTTCTTCCACTGCCAATACGTATACCAACGCAGTGGTACAGATAACCCGCACTCCAGGCCAGTCCAAATCGCTAATCGACACCTACCATTCATTATGCTAATATCACGCTTGTGGCGCGGCGCTTTCGTGCAATTGCTCCTTTCTCTCTTTATCTTCGAAGTCGCTACGGGCCCAACGCCAGATTTGTTTTTTTCTGCTATCTGAGAGCATACATCGCACTTCTTTTCCTCATATTCGCTTCCATGTATACGTGGTTTGAGTATAGGGTGCAACCACCATAAGCTCATACGCGCTAGTGTAAGCAATGGCTCATTAGTATGGATAATATGACCGAGTGGAAACTCCTGGTAGAAAAGAACAACAGGATACATGCCGAACGAAAGAAAAGTGGACAGACCTGTAAGTCTCCTTATGGTCGACGTGCGAGCAACGCGACACCCAGTATAGATCCCACAGAGCACGTTCCATTGTGAGCAGCCTTGAGGCGACATTCTTTGTCCCCAGTCGTTATGGGATAAGCGATACATTTGGCCACTCGCGCATGTTGTTACACATATCTGTTCCTTTCATCACCGTAAGCTCATGCCCTTTTCTTCTGTTCGCGTCTCTTTGAGGGGGGAGAAAAACAGCATATCACGCTAGATATATGTCTTCGCGTCCTTTTCGCAAGGACAATCTACCAAGGCTGCGTGAAATGAAACGTGTACGTGCTTGCAATGAAAGGTTGCACGCCGACTTAGAATTCTCGCCACGGCGGTGCGATCTAATTGCATGCATTGTTTCATTGGCGTCTCTCAATCACTGTTCTTATTTCGTTGTTTCGCTTCACTATTGCTATCTGACTTCCACAGTGACTGCGAATGTAGTGCAGAATATATGCAAGTGCGATGATGATTGGTGCAGGCAAGACGATGAAGTAAGCTTTATACGCACTTAATGCGATGACCTCGAAGTTGAAAGGACTTTTTTTCTTCTCTGCTGGTTTCTGTGCTTCAGAGACAAAGATTGTTTCCACCTATATAGTTCCCACAGATTTCTCACTCGTATGCAAGCAGAATCCGTTGAGTTAGTAAACGAGCAACAGTTGAGATAAGCCACAGACACTGCTCTAATAATCCGAGACGGCGGGAACTAGAAAGTGTGTGTGTGTGTGTGTGTGTGTGTGTGTGTGTGTGTGTGTGTGTGTGTGTGTGTGTGTGTGTGTGTGTGTGTGTGTGTGTGTGTGTGTTTTGAAGCCTACGAGACCATTTAATTATCCTTTCTCGGAGGTCCTGGGCACGTGTCCCCACGAACTTACATGCCCGGAAAGCCGCACCCGAGTGCCCGTATATATACTGCAGTAAGCCGTGTGCTCACGCGCCACGATCGAGTTTCGCGTGAATGAAGCGAACTCCCTGCAAGGCAATCGCGCGCGTGCGCACGCATGCATGTACAGGTTTCCATTGCGACGTCTCATTCGAACTAAACAAACAGCACGGAAATATCAATACACACTTAGTAACAACGCTGACTCCCCATTCGCGTCTCGTATCAGAAGCAACAGCCGCCTGCCTTTATTGAACTGCAAACCGAGAACACGCGGGGAAAGGACGGGAGTACACGGACATTTTCCGCTTTCCCACACTACCACTTCATTGTCTTTCTTCCTTCGTGCTGCGCCCATTAAGGATGTTCGGGTGTTCGAAGTTGTATAGTGGGTCGCCGTGGGTGAGAAAACGAGGCGGTCTGAATGAGACGTCATTGTTCGCATATACACGGCAAGAACACGCGCGTCGCACTGCTGCTGAGCGATAGCGCGTGGGGGACCTTACCGCCTATGCGTTTTCGTTTTCCGCATTCGCCGCTCGCTTCTTCCGCAAAGCGCGTTTGTAAAGCAAAGGCGTCGCTACACGCGCAAAGACAAACGCCCGCCGAGAGCATTGGTGCCGTTGCTCGGACCTCGCCTAGCTTGCCCGATTGTTCGGACCCCTCGCGGGTGTGTACATCCCTGAGCGAAAAATAATTACTCGTACGCGCATCTTACACACGCCCCACTGATCCTGTACTGCAGCTGCTGCTTCTTTCGGGCATAACACCCACTCGTGCGTTCGAAACGCAGCCGCCTGTGAATGAATGAATCCGACGGTGATTGTACACGCATATAAATAAATGACCTGGAAAATAAAGCTGTTGCATACCTCGCTTTCTGCTCCTGTTGTTGTCGTCGTTCTTGCCGTCGTCGTCGCCACTGCTATTCACAGAATTCCAGAGGCCCAGCCAGAAATCGTTTTTTTCGGGGAAGGGGGGGGGGGGGTCCACTTACCTTTTATGTATACTTGTTCGCGTGTTTGTGTGCGCGTGTAATTTGCATATGTATTATTGAAAATATTCGGGAAAGGTGTGTCGACCTTCCCTTCCCTTCGGCTACGCCTAGGCCAATGCAGCGCGCTAAGATATAGACGCTGTAGAGTGAGAGAGAATAAACTTCAGTGACACAAAGCAGTATAGGTCGATTGGTTGAAGATAAGATCCGCTTTTAAAATGCCACCCCAGTTTTATAACGAAACTATTTTTAACTTACCTGTAGGAAACCATTAATTTTCCTTTCAACTTTTATTCTGACTAGTATTCGTCTACCCATCAAGTTGGTTTCCGATTCCATGTGGGATTCACTAAAGTAATGCATCAGCAAGTAAGTGTATTTATATATGAAAAAATGTTTCTTTTTATTTTTATCGCCGGGTACCTCGACGACTCTATTCTCTATGTTATACACCAAGAAGCCTGCCTAAGGCAAGTTTGCGAACAGTTCCCAAGCACCGGCGTGGCTCAGTGTGGTTCCTCCCACGAAGTCTTTCTTGTTTAGGCTTCACACAGGTATATTATGTGTCAGGACATTTGAAGCAGACCGTGGTTTTTACTCACCTTGGAGGACAAATCGCTTTATCTGCGAAAAAACCGGAAAATATAGACCATATTTTCTTACATTGTTGGGAGGGAGTATATTTTTGGGATATACTTCAAAGGGCGTTAAAGAAGGAATTACCTTCAAATTCATATGGTATAAGATTTCTGCCAATAGTAGACGAAGAGAAAATGCCTTTTGATTTGATTATGCTATGTGAACTTCACTGTTTAGGGCGGGCCCGTATGGCAGGTTTTTTTTTTTTTTGCGATCAGGATGCACGGCCTGCACGAATGTATTTCCGTGAACGTATAGCCAAGTTTGTTCAACTGCAGAAAACTCGGGAGATTGTACCTGAGTGGTTGTCGAGGGTAGAGCTCTTGACAGCACGGAATTTTAGTTTGGGTCGGACTGTTACAGCTTGTTTTTGTTGTGCTTGTGTTTGATGTACGCGCCTATGAACAGGCAATAAAGCAAAAATAAAAAAACCGGCGTTGCTCAAAGGTAGAATACTAGGCTGGCACGCAGCGGACCCGGGTTCTAGCCTCACTGTGTCCTTAGTACTAGGTTTTTCTTTATTATTTCGCAATAGTGGTTACGGACAACAGCGGTGGCGGCGGACAACTATGGCGCCGTGCGTGACCCAATTTCTGATCTCATAACAGCTTTCGCTGTAAATATGACAACTACTGATGACAACATGGCAATGGAGAGTTCAGTGGTTGTATCCTTCATGTGCAGGCCGTACTTTCACAGTGATGTTCCGTAGTATACGCCAAAGAATTCCCATTCAGAAACCTGAACATTCCCTATTTCGGGGATCTTCCCCTGCAAACGTTACTGAAATTCCCAGCATATTTCCCTGCACAATACAGTACTAACTTCTGCCCCCATCCATGCACACGCATACTATAATTACACGCGTCTCACGTACTAGCGACTTTTCAAATTATCAATAGTCCCTCCACTGTTGCACAAAAAAGCATGACATTATTAATTTATATACTGTTAGTACACTGCACATTGTGAGCTTCAAGTCTAACACCAATAGTGAACATACCAGAAACAAATCTCAAAGGCTATAGATATGCTTGCGTGGTGCACGTGCCAGAACCGATTACAGCAAATGAAGGCGCACTGTGACTACTTCGCACTGTCGGTCGCCATAAAAGAATTTAACCATTCGTAAAATAACCTGCGATATAGCGAAGATTCCCCTTTTCCCTTTGGCTTGAAATGGCAGGCGAAAATTTTCCGAAAAAGGGGAAAATTCCCTTGCCGGAACATCACTGTCAGCTTTCATCTTTCGAAAACAACTTTACTGCGCTCGCCGGGTCTCGCTTCATTAACGCGATCGCGAATTCGAGCTTCGCGTTCTTTAAGTGTCTGATCTCCAGACTATGACATTCCCGTTATTGCTCGAATACAATGATTGGATGACCAGCATCCCTCCTCCAACGTGATCGTGCGGGTGAGAGCTTCACCGTGTCATAATTAGGCTGGCCTTGGCCGCGCATCGACTAATTAATGCGCGCCAAGACACTGTGGTGCACTTGCAGCTCGGTTTCTCGATCTCGTATGAGGAAGCGGCGCCTGCTATAGTGCCATAGCAATATACGCATAGGCGCTAAACTCGCGGGAGAACAAAGTGCGCCGCGCCTTGTTTTGCATGCAAGCCGTCTTCTACTAAGCGTGATGCACGCGAAGTAATTAACGCTTCGCGGAGAATGCCGCCACCGCATTCCCACATCCTTATTGTCCCCTCAGTCAGGGGTCCCACGAACGGGAGGGAGAGTGGGCCGATCTCCCACGTTGCTCGCTGAGGCGTCTTCAATGAGACGAATGGCATATCAGCGCTACGGACTGCAAATGAACGTGTACTCAAAATAGCCCGAGGAACAGGAATACACAAGTGAACATGGCAGTATACCTTAGCGTCCTTCCTGGTACACCTTAAGGTTGCGTTCTGGACTTTACGGGCGGGCGGTGTGCTTCTTCTGGGTGGTTTGGTTCGATTTGTCTGATGTTATTCTACTGTTATTTTCTCATTCAATGCACGCACGTGTACTCATATAAAAAATGTTAGATTAGGCTTTTCGGCTATATATTGAGACAGCTGGCTCTGATATTGTCTGTATTTCAGTGGGCGTTCAAATGTCAGCCAAGGACAACGACCTTTAGGTGCTGACCCAAGCATGCAACCAGGATTGTTTTTTTTTTTTAGAGGGGGGTGGGGATATAGAACGTGGTTAATTATTGGAAGACAATCAAAACTAAGGGGAAGGAAGCACAAGAGACGAGTTGATCAGCGATGAAAAACAAATTTCGACACGGCAGTAAAGTTAGTGCGCGTGCGCAAGAAATATTGCTTTCCTACCAAATATATTATCGACCAAGAAGTCCCATACAGAGTGAGTATACAGGAAAACGAGTGGGAAAAAAAACTTAACGGGGGTAGGGGGTTGCAAGGGAACCGGCCGTCCACTTACGCACGTGCGGTGAAAAATATTGGAGGCTTTGTCTACCAAACTTCTCATACTGTGTCTTAGCAACAGGCCTGCGAGAACGGGAGCCATTTTATGGCAGGAATTTTAAAACAACGAACACACACATTCGGGAAAACATTTTTTTGTGGGCAACAAAAAACTAATGCACGGTTGCTTTCCCTGACGCAAAAGAGGCAGAACGTTAAGATTCATTTTAGGAAGCACCTTTAAAGAATAGTGTCAATGGTTTTACCTTATAGTAATGTTCAATAAAAAAAGACTAACACAGTTTTTTTTTTGCATTGACCTTTACTTTTGCATAGACATTTGCTTTTACCTTGACCTTTGCGTTGACATGTAGCCTGGTTGAAGAGAGCGGTTCACGCTACAATTTTCATGCGTCGCGTTTTCTCCATAAACACCGCTATAACTTCGTCGACACTGACGTATCCGGTGAATGGATAATAGGGCGAGACCATCCAGCCACTCCTCAGCGGTCCGGTTCCTCGAATACGTTTTCACTCTTTTCAGTGTCGAGAAGCAGCATTCTGCAGCAGCTTTACGGACTGCGAGCGTTGCCAATAGCTTGAGGAGTGTTTGAATGATCCGGAAGATGACTGACTTTGTTGCATTCAGCTAAAGCGTCTGTCGCAAAGCGGGGCAGTTCGTCCTCTTGCATGGCTTACCATTTAGTTTTCCTGATTTTCCATTCACTTTTTAGTGTGAAGATGTGAGCTGTTTTCATATCTCTCAGATAAAAATCAAAAGCTGGCTGCACAGATTCAAGTTTGCCTTCGGAGGCGTGCTTTGGCAACACAAATTGCAAACTTTGCAGTGTTTTGCGATGGTTTGCAAAGTGCCGTTTGGGGAGTAACTTTCAGGTCGTCTATGTATGGAACGAACAATGCTCGCCTGTATTACTCTATCGTGAACTATCTCGGAAAGCGCTTCTCCAAACAATGCAATTGAACCGTGACGTCTGTCCACCTTGTTTCACAATATCGGCGCAGCCGGCCGATTTGTAGACGCTTTTGAGTGTTTTTTTTTAGGACTGCTGGCTTTTTGGGTGACGCCTAAAAGAAAGTACGCACTTAACTAATTGTACCAAAGGCCCGTCGAATGTCGGACAGTGGAGGTGTCAAACAAAAGTTAAGGGAGTGCGACGAGTAATGCGTGTACAAAGACATTGGGAAGTCGTATCGGATGAACGCCTGCACCCCTGGAGGTTAACGACACTCTATCCTCCCCTTTCACCCTTTCGCACTCTCATCCTCGCCGCCAGGTCGTCGAACCATCCGATTGGCGGGAGCTGCGTACCCTGGGTGCCTTAGGGTTGTCTGATGGCTGGCTACATAAGCCGAAGACTGTTGTACATTAGTATCTTCTTCTTCTGCTTCCACTTCTTCTCTATCGTCATGAGATGTAAGCGAACCTCCTTCTGTCCAGCAAAAGTACATCCCCTCACTACAAAGGATCAGTTCGGTGACGAGGGACAGCTACCAGTCGAGACCGGCCGGTCCCAAGAAACTGAAGGCAGCGGTGGGAGCCTCCTAACCTCCGAGCCCCAACACCGCGTAAGACCGGGAGAACTCGAGGAATCGAAGTGGCACCGTCTGGTTCCACACATTAATTTGTCACGGGGGGGGGAGAGAATGAATGAAATAAATATATTTACAAAAACTACAAGGAGAGTCAGAGGCAGCTGCAGCCAAGATGGAGGTACAACAGCAACAACAACACGAGCGCGATCGCATTCATCGTATTCGTCGTCTATACCTGATGCTCTCTCGTTGCCGATGTCGTGTAGCAATATGCGAGAAGGATGTGGCCCTTTCCCCACAGCTTCGCTGTAATACGCATACACGAATTATGCAGAAGCTTCCCTGGCTTCCCGGCTTGCCCAAAGCACGCGGTGATGGAGGCATGGAGGGTCACTCAGTGAGGCATCAGTTAGTGAAGTCTGTTACTCAATAAATAGCGTGGTGCGCTCGACAAGAGGAGACTTGTTTGATGATGTAGTGCTGTCAGTCGGACTGCTGAAAAGTATCAATAGATAACATTGTGGTAGCAGTGACAAGTTTTGAAGAGAGTCGCCGAGGAGACATGTGATCACCTCCTACTGCGAAGGAGAACGAACCGCCAGCGCTGCTGTCTATAGGTGAACTGAATCGTCAAGCCGGTGAATATGATACGAGCTTCACGCAAATCAATGTAACAAGGCTCACATATGAGGGGTAGATCGCGGTGAACATCCGATTTGTTTTGATTACAAATGCGACGTATAAACTCACTGCTTGTTCTTTCTGGAGTTAACGATTCTCCCATTGCTGTTTCTGTAAATAATAAACACAGAACGTTCGAGCAAAGTGCCCTTGCACGGCGATCGAACCAGACTAACACATGCTTAGGCTACGGTAACTTGCGTCGTTTAACAGTGTCAACATGATCGAGTGCACGCAGCGAGCGCCGAACCGGCAGAACGAAAGCTTGAGAACAAGAGGTGACGCATTAGCTCGCATAATGTTGGAGCGGATCGTCTGTACCAACGCACGGTGGCGCTCCATTGCTTCCGTCGCTCTTTCGCCTTAGACCTTGCGGTAAATGAGTAAAAGCGTGTTGCCGGCGAGTTTTCGTAGGTGCAGGAGCACCCCAACCCAGAGCAATCATTAGACATCCCTATAGGTTCCAGCTACGACACATGCGAGGACCGTTGCTGTTTTCAGACGCAAACGCGAACAACGCGGTACCGCACGTATAAACGACGTAAATAAGAACGGTGGCCGTTTGCTTACTTCCCCGAGAGTGATGAGCAAGTTTTCCAACTATGGCGCTTCCGTCGGCGGGCAGTAGACGATTGGCTGGAGAGCCGCATAAACACTCATTCAACAGGTGGGTCTCTCAACCGCAGAAATTGTTTACACAGTTGGCTCTTTCCGCCATGCGGGCAGCTGCCCGAAGGCAAAAGCAGCGGAAAAATGGTCGGGGGGTTCGCATACGTGCGAGTGGGGTCGGACGGGTTAATGGGTCGTCGAATCCGTCGCATTCTGTACTAAAGTTGCCTTTTCCAAGCATACCGTAAATACAGTGCCTTTGGCTGTCTTCCTCGGTGGATGGTCTTTGGCAATATGTAGAGAGCATGTGACCGTAGGCTTGTGAGCCACTCGGATGTCTTTTTTTCTGTACGGGCAATGGTCTCGCTAACGCCTCAGACACATGAGTGGTGTTTCTGTTGTGTAGATCACCCGGCATTCAAAGTAGAAAGCCATGACGATAAAGGAGGCTAACATCTCGGGGGCTGCCATTAAACATTCATACATATCTTTGCACTTATCGCTAAATCACCACCGATTTTTCTTCTTCGATCTTAACTTTAGAGTTAGCTGCAAGACCGCGTGTGGAACCAAATCATGTTCGGGGCGTGCAGGCGTCAGTTCGGCCGACACTGCTGTGTCACTCGTCGGGAAAGGTGCACGACAGGAAGTCCGGAGTGTCACCGCTTCCACGGTCGATCCATAAAACATGGGCTGTCGCCTCCACGCGTATACCCCTGCGAGAAGAAAAAAAAGTGCACAAGTAAATGTGTAAGTGCAAGAAACGGTCGCATCGATGGACGCCATCGTTGACGCCCCGCCGATAACCCGAAAATCGGTCGCGGCCAGTAACCGCGGATGTGTAGTATACGTGACTCCATTGCGGTGCGTCTCTCGGGGCAAGCTTGTACGAAACGGAACAGGGCCGTTTCCGACATGAGGGTCGTTCTATACGTCCTGTTTTGGCGATGAACACGACGCCAAAGTGTGTTGTGTCTCGAGTGTTGCTTCGCCCCGTTTACGCACTACATCGCCGCGGAATGTGTCGGGCTGCGTCAGGAAAGACTGCGAGTACGTGCTGCGCGGCTTTCTAATACATGGCTGACACCCTAATTTAGCACGTGGCAAGTGGAAATTAAATTTTTCAGGGGTGGACGTTCTCAGAGCTGTTTTCGATTTTCCCGTTCTGGACACAGATCGACATCTTATTTCTGGTCGTGCATTTCTGGCATCTATGACGCACAAAGAAAACGGAAACAGGGAAACCCGTGTTCTAGCACTGGCACTGAAGTTGGGGGGACCCTTCAAATCGCATGGCTACATACCTGTCCAGACTCCTTTTTACATAACCAGGCTGCGGGGGACACGGCTCGTGGGTCTTGTGCGCGCACACTTGCTTATTTGTTCCCCAGGAGCGCAGCTACAATGGGTCAGTCGAAGAGTTGGCCAAATAATCTGTTGAAAGCGGTCGGCGGCATTTCCACCACCGCCCGGTGTAGGGAAAGCCTAGTGACTATACGTGTTGGGGTGCGATTTCGTTAGGATTAACTAGCCGTTTAGTCGACGACTTTAGAGGTTATGTAGTGATTAGCAAGCCGGCCAGTACACAACTCCGCCCGCCCCTTCACAGGTTCTCACTAGCAGGCAAAAGGCGTTGCTACACCAGAGAAGTTTTTTTTTTCTTTTAAAGAGTAGATGGTCTCATTTTAGGCCGTAGAGTATGCCTCTCTTCAAACTTCGCATTAGCATATGCGGTGATGTCCTTTTCTAGCAAGCGATGTCACACGACTTGATTTCGTCATAGGAAGACTGCATTTTCAGAGCGGGCACAGCCGCTGGTGGTATGCAAGCGAGAAAACAGATCGCAGTTGTTTACTCTCCGCCATGGTGGTCTAGTGACTAAGGTACTCGGCTGCTGACCCGCGGGTTGCGGGATCGAATCCCAGTTGCGGCGGCTGCATTTTCGATGGAGGCGAAAATGCTGTGCTCAGATTTGTGTGCTCGTTAAACAACCCCAGGTGGTCAAAATTTCCGGAGCCCTTCAGTACGGTGTCTCTCATAATCATATGGTGGTATTGGGACGTTAAATCTCAAATATCAATACCAAACAGCTGCGTCGCATGAAAATTATTCTACAGCGCCTAACCTTGCAGTATCTCTCATGACGAGACGGTGCTTTAGAACGTTACGACTCTATTATTGAATTTGAAGACTGACGCGCCAGCCTGCATAGACACAACATACAAACACAAGCAACCGAGCTTGCAAGAACAAGAAAACGCACACACAAACAAAAACACACACAAACACACACAAACACAAACACACGCAAACACTCACAACCCACAGACGTTGCGACTTCTGTCCTATACCGGCAGCTTGTCTATGCTTTCCGAGAGTAGTGTAATTGCGGTACGTGCTCTGTTTGTCAAGGGGTCAGCGAGCCAAAAAAACATGGTCAGGGATGCTCTGTTCCAGTTTCCTCCTGTACCAGTTTGACCTTGCCCTGACCTCTCAGGACAGGAAGCATGTCGAGGGCCGTTTGTGTGTATACATATATGTAAGTGTATAGACGTGGTGTGCGATATCTCGGTCGGGTGAGCAACAGTCTCGCCGTATCACGTCTGGCCTCCGTGTGCTTTTTGCCCGATCGATAGCGGCAGCTTTCCGAGCGGTATAGTACGCCACATCCGGCACATCCCGTGGATGCTGTTGATTAGACGGCACTCCATATTTCTTACTCGGTATTCGAAACGGTCGTTGCCGCCGTCTTAGAACCAGCCTGCCAGACACGGAAACCAAACACCGAAGCTATTGCACACCCATATATAAGCGGATTGTTGCTATTTTCATTTCTTTAAAAGAGTTGTTTTTTTTTTGCTGAACTTAGCAGAGGGAAATGTGGTTTCGTAGCGTTCCTTAGGCGTGCACAGGCTGAACGACATAACATACCTTTGACATCGTACATCTTGTTCCACGGAACCTTCCGCTATCCTGCCTCACGAGGGGCGTCTTTACGATGCGGGTCACCAACTGGCGCACCGCGTTTGGTTTTTCACTGCGTCAGCTTAAGCGATGTTGCATAGACGTGGCCACACTAGTTAGGCAAGCGTTTTCAACTGACCGGTCCTGTTTTTTTTTTGTGACCCGCTGTGAATCATTAGTCGAACGAATGAGCACGCGGGGAGAAAAAAAAATGCGAAGAAAAAGTACTTAGCGCTCCTGATTGGTGTTTTTAAGATCTTTTTTTTAATTACTGGTTAGTAAATCAGGATCTCGAGGCATTGTGGCTGTGGTTATTTTGATTAATGATCAAACCGGGATAGACGTCTGACCGAACTTCCATTCACGACGTACCTATAACCCAAACCAAGGAACGGATGTGTAATTTTAGTATACGCTATTACGCTTTAAGAAATAAACAAAAAAGTGCACACAAAAAAAACATGCCCCATCTCCAATGCACATCATAGATACCTAACGTTAGAATTGCTTAGATAGAGCTTTCGCCTTTTGGAAACTGCAATCATATTTTTTTCGCTTGTTTGTTCAAACTACTATGTAATGCGCACGCTCGTTGTAAATTTGGTAATGTATTAAGCTGCTTTCTTGTCGTTCATACTCGCCAGGAAACTCGCAGTGTAGTCTAGAACAAACAAAGCCAACAGCGTATGTGAGTGTAACCGTAAGAAAAGTACGAAGCAGTATAGAGGAATGCCATGCAGTCTGCCCAGAAAAAAAAACGCGTTGATTTTCTCGATTTTTTTCTCTATTATATTATGTATCAGTGGCCAAATGCACAGAGGTATTCTCTCGTAAGTGGTTTTTTGGTCTTTGGGCGGTCAGCCGCTTCGCTAAGGTTGTGTTAAGCTTCAGCATTGACTGTAACCTGTTAAGAATAATTATGGCGCACAACGTTGTTGTGAGCCGCGTACACATATATACGTGGAACGGCCTATACCCTTTCAGCCTTGGTTGTTTTCACTTGGAAATAAAAGAAGGTGGGCGGGGTGATTCAAACTAAAACGAGGGTGGCGCGACGGCTTGAAAGCGCGCTTTGTATTGCCATGCTCTTTCGGAAACTCTGGCCTGCCGAAGACGAATCGGCGATCTTTCATTATCGACCAGGGGAATCGCGGCAGCGCGACAAACGCACACTACGCGAGCGGCCGCAATTAGTGCGCCATGCTTTTACCGGGGAAATCGTTCAAATGCTGTGTCTTGGCGCTCGCGATTCTCTCACGCGACCAGTTCCTTTTCTCGCTTAAAAAAAGAAGAAAAAGAAAGAGGGAAAGAGAAAGAAAGAAGGAAGAAAGAAAGAAAGAAACAGGAAGGAAGAAAGAAAAAGACAGAAAGAAAGAAAGCAAGAAAGAAAGAAAGAAAGCAAGAAAGAAAGAAAGAAAGAAAGAAGGAAACAGAAAGGAAGAAAGAAAGAAAGAAGAAGAAAGAAGGAAAGACAGAAAGAAGAAAAGAAAGCAAGAAAGAAAGAAAGAAAGAAAGAAAGAAGAAAGAAAGAAAGAAAGAAAGAAAGAAAGAAAGAAAGAAAGAAAGAAAGAAAGAAAGAGTTGCAACTTTTCCAACAGCGGCCAGAGCCAGCGCTAGCGTGTGGATACGCGAGCAGCATCGTGACTGCCAGCTTTCATCGTATACCGAGCGAGTTGACGGCAAGAGAGCTCTGCACCCTGGTGAGAGGAATATTAATCCGCGCGTTCGCTCATTCGCCCCGTTAACGCTCTCTCCGCACGCAGCCCTCTCCGCTCTTTCGGATCGAGCAATCAGTGGGAGCGTAACGGTTGTGCATTATGCGCATATGCAAGGCCGAGCGAGGCCACGCATTAACTCGCGGCGTGGCGAACGTCGTACTATGTAGATCGCGGCCTGGCCGCGGGAACCAAAATATCGCGCCATACGTGAGTATGCATCGTCACTCGGCGCTCCCAGTTGCTGCGTTCACAGTGCGGTCGGAACTTGCAGCTGTGATTCGCCTAGTGACGGAGAAAGCCCTCCCGTAATGAAGGGCTCCCAGACAACCACTGAAAATATAAAGAACGAACGTATTATCATCACTTGGCGTTCCCGGTTTCTTCAGTGACAACCGCAATCTGTTCTAGCGACGCCATCAGGAAATGAACTCTCGATTGGTCCGTATTCACTTGCGCATATCAGTTAAGAGTCCTGTGCTAGCCTGCTCCGCCGTGCACTAGCACGCCCGTTCTGCGTTGTCTCGCACGACCAGTACGCGATCAACTTAGGTTCTTTTCGCGTGCTTTTCGACTGCGGAAGCGGAGGTAACATCGTTTAGTCGAAAAGTGTGAAATCGTGATAGGGACAACACTCGGTGCAAACATTGTCCATGCACTTTACAAAAAACATAAGTGGTGAGGAAGGGGAACGCCTCTGGTGTGGAGAGTGAAGGTGAGGAAGAAATCACTCTCTCGTCTTAGATATTGGAGTGGTTTGAGGGTCATCCAATTTTTTTCTGTCTGCAGCTGGTGGTAATCAAACTACAAAGAAGCACTTATATATCGAGTCTATTTGAAGCCAATGGTTTGTGTGCAGCTGCGATAGGAAGCTGGACATAAATGGCAGTGAATTGGTGTTTTTAAATAACTACACTTGTTCTGATGGGAAGATTTAAACTCTAGTGCCAGAGCTCGATATTTTAGTCAATACGATCTGGTGCATACGTTTGCTACACGTTGATTAAAGCAACTGTATTCTTTGAAACTAAGAGGCGGAAATGTTGTAGGCCCGTGAGCTCAGATATGGGTGCACGTTAAAGAACCCCAGGTGGTCAAAATTTCCGGAGCCCTCCCCTACGGCGTCTCTCATAATCATATGGTGGTTTTGGGACGTTAAACCCCACATATCAATCAATCTTTGAAACTAATACGTTTATTCTAAGCGAATTTATTCTTGACGCTTCTAGCCAAAATGCATTTGTTTCTTACGTTGAAAACGGTTTTAAACTGCCAGATATTCTTCCGCAGATTCTTGTTTATATACAAGAATTATTTTCTTTCACTGCTATGTTGGAGACTTCTCGTGATCCGAACGAATAGTTAGCCTGTTTATACTTCAACGCGCTTCACAATTTGAATGGTTCCAGATAGCCCTTTCAGGTGACAACATCAACGCCAAACATAAACGCGGAGTCATTCTATTCCGTATTCTTGCGCCGCACTTCTGTCTGCTTCACACTAGGGTAGCAAACCTCAAGGTATCTTCTCCATTCATATTCTATTTATTTATGTCGGAGAAATCTTTCTGCTTTTCTGAACATGTGCAGGCAGATAAACAATTGGAAATGTGTTCATTCGAGCTGGCTTTTCCGCAACAACTGTAATTGTGGGGTAAAGCCTACTTGCAAAAGTTTGTTAATTTTGCATTGCAGTCGAGTTTAAATGGTCATGACATTTTTGCCACAACAGAGAGATATAGAAATAAAGAGGGAAGGAAGGGAGGTTAACCATGCTTGGCTTAGTTGGCTACCCTACACTTGGGGTGAAGAGAAATGGGAATAGTAGAAAGGAAAGGGATAGAGAGAAAACAAGACTAAGAAATAAATGGATAAATACTCAGCTAGAGACTACACAGCACGGTCTTACGCTGATCTTTCACAAGCGTTCGTGAAGTCCGGTGGTCCTTAAGAAGCACAAGAGAGCTTTTGTGGGTTTGCGCGTATGCGAGACCGTCGGCCAAGGTCCCAGGACCTTCTTTTCTGTAAATGGCCGTGAATCCAGGTTACGGAGGGACTACTGAAGCAAATCACATGTAGAATGGACCTGCAGAATAAAGCGGAAGTGATTTACTTTTGTCAGCTACATAGCGATGCGAATCAGTCGCTTAACGAAAGCAGTATACTCTTTTTGTGATCCGCAAGTGCTCTTCTCTGCGCTGCACATCTGCCAAGTAATGGCGCCACCATTTGTGTTTCAAGTGGAGAGCATGTCCTAGTTGCACGTGCTGGGGAGCGTATATTATGCTTATGTGATTCTTATGTGATTCTTAGAAAGAAAAGAGAAAAGTGAGCCCCGTAACTGTCTGCATCAGTGTGCGACACCTCAACAGTAGCTCACGAAGGATGGGGATAAGGAGAGATTAAAAGAATAGGATTAAATGTATGAAGGCAGGGGAACACAATCTCCCCAATGCTATTTACCGCGTGCTTACAGGAGGTTTTCAGAAGCCTAGAATGGGAACAGTTAGGGATAAGAGTTAATGGAGAGTATAGTAACATGCGCTTCACTGATGACATTGCATTGCTGAGTAACTCAGGGGACGAATTGCAACTCATGATTACGGAGTTAGACAAGGAGAGCAGTAAGGTGGGTCTTAAAATTAATCTGCAGAAAACGAAAGTATAGTTCAACAACCTCGGAAGAGAGCAGCGCTTCGAGATAGGTAACAGTGCACTTCAAGTTGTAACAGACTATGTCTACTTAGGGCAGGTAATAACAGCGGAGCCGAATCACGAGATAGAAGTAACTAGAAGAATAAGAATGGGATGGAGCACATTATGCAAGCACTCTCAAATTATGACGGGTAGATTGCCACTATCCCTCAAGAGGAAGGTATATAACAGCTGTATCTTGCCGGTACTTAGCTACGGAGCAGAAACCTGGAGACTTACAAAGAGGGTTCAGCTTAAATTGAGGACGACGCAGCGAGCAATGGAAAGAAAAATGGTAGGTGTAACCTTAAGAGACAAGAGGAGAGCAGAGTGGATTAGGGCACAAACGGGGGTTAAGGATATCATAGTTGAAATCAAGAAGAGGAAGTGGACATGGGCCGGGCATGTAGCACGTAGACAGGATAACCGCTGGTCATCAAGGGTAACTGACTGGATTCCCAGAGAAGGCGAGTGGGTTAGGGGGAGACAGAAGGTTAGGTGGGCAGATGAGATTAAGAAGTCTGCGGGTTTAAATTGGCAGCAGCAAGCACAGGACCGAGTTGACTGGCGGAACATGGGAAAGGCCTTTGTCCTGCAGTGAACGTAGTCAGGCTGATGATGATGAAAGGTATAAAGATAGAGAGGGGGAAGGAGAGAGCGTGGCGCAGGGACAGCGACACCCAGAAGAGAGGAAAAGTTAGGAGAGATGGACACGGTCGTAGGAGTCCGAGGATGGGGCACCACTCAGCGAGAGCTCTTGTCGGCGGGAGGAGATGGCGTAGGGCGAGCCAGTCGGCCAGAGCTGCGCTGTCATCGGAGATCGCGGGGGCACAACCGGTGGGCACGAAATCCAGATAGCAAGTATCGTATATTATGCTTGTAACTAAGAGAGCTTACTGTACATTTTCACATCGTAGAGCGAGCAAAGCTGCACACGCTGTTTGCAAAATCGACTAGTCGCCACTAGTCGGGATAACGGCATCGCAGGAACGCAATCTTATAATTGTGAAAAGAATACATGATTGCAAACAAAATCAAAGACAGCCACGAAAGCGCACCCCCCCCTTCCTTCCCGGTAGAGGAGTTTCTGCTATGTCTTTGCTAAAAAGCACATAATCTTACCGAGAAAGTAAGTACATCCTCTGAAACTCTGATCCCTCTGAGTAATTTTACCGCTCAGCAGAACAAGCACAGTGGGCGCGAACATCACGAATTTGACGCACGAGCCATTGCTTCATGAACATCACGCTGCAAAAAGTTGTTCCGCCATATTTTATTGATGAGGAAGGAAAGCGAGGACAATTGAATTACGATGCAGTTTCTCGGCTAGGTTGCTTTCCTGTACGAATTTATGTGTGATATGTCACGTAGCAGCCTTTTTTTTTTGCAAAAAATTATTTTTCTTAGTTTGTGAATATCCTCTTGAAACTGCTGCGTGGAGCGTAATTCATGCCCCGAATGCCCGTGGAAATTTACTCCAAACACGTACCCATAGTGTAGCTGTGCGTTCAAGGAAATAAAGAAAAGGCCACGTGAAAGATGCATAGATTCGCGAACAACCTTCGGTAAGGTGGTGTCCTTGGTGAGGAATTATTACGAGCCACGAAGAGGTCACGTGGTCGTCTAGCGCATCCCGCTTTTGAGACCGGTTGTGGGAGGATCATTCGGCGCACGTCGGAATTGTTGTTGTTGCTTCTCGCGGAGCCACTCGCGAAGCCATGGTTGACGAGCGTTCTTCGGCCACGTTGGAAGGTCTTTTTGCCGCTAATGATCACAGCGTGGTTGCGTCAGGTCTGGTTACGTAGACTCCCATCGACAGCGCGGCGCCAAGGAGAACACTTGAAGATTAGCGCCCGATCGCTGATAAGAAGTGGCCGCGGGAACATCCCTACGTCACTTAGGGGACCACATTTCTGGGGAAGACTCGTGCGCTCATATTTAGGGGCGCCTTGTAGAACCCCAGGTGGTTGACATTCCCGGAGCCCTCCACTATGGCGTTCTTGATAACTCCACTGTGATTGTAAGACGTTAAACTTCAAGAGTTTTTTTTTTTACGTTGTCACCTTGTCACCGCTTTTTACGTTCTAGATAGATGTTTTATATCGTGAAAGAACTCCAGAAACACGTTTTCAATGAATATAATGAAAATAATATGTGGGCTTTCAGGTGGCAAACCGCGATATGATTGTGAGGGACGCCGCAGGGAAAGACTCCGAAAATTCCGACTATTCGTGTTCTTTACCATGCACTGACGCGGTACAGTGCTCGGGCCGCTAGCATTTCGCCTCCATCAAAAGGCGACCACCACGGCTGGTATCGAGACCTCAATTTTTGGGTCAGCAGCCGACCACCGTACCACCGTGGCGGACAAGCGACACGTTTTTCTCGATGTCTTTTTCGAGTCCGGGATAGTTTTTTATTGAGGAGCGACGTTCCGTTCTATTTTTCCCTCACACTAGAACAAAATCAATTTTAGTATTCTATCCGCACGCTTGATCGTGCTTTCTTAGCGTCAAACAAAAAGTGTTTCATAAGAAAGAAAATGTGATGAACTTTGTCGTGAGCTCGAGATGCTTCTTAATATACGTTATTGTTCCTTCGTAAATGATCACTTACGCTTTGGAGGAAATGCCTGATGAATAAGCGTGAGCTCATAGAATATTAAATTTCGCGTGAAGGCATGCGCACATTTGGCCCTTCCTTAACAGATACCCGCAGAGCTTCGTCATACCCATATGTCTTGTTAGGTTTTTCACATTACACAAAGAACCGTATAATATATCTGACTGAAGACATATGTACGTCCCTGTATTCGTCGACAAAGCTGTCCATACTGAAATACGCGTAAGAGTTTAATGACTGGCACTAACACTCTTCGTGAATCACCACGAAGACAATATGACTTCGGTATTAAGCACGCATATCGCACGCGTTGAAACATATCAAACACAGTATTGCTGAACAAGAACTTCGGAAAGCATGCTGACGCAAATAGCATATCCCTTGAGCCGTTTGTATGGCAGTTCGGGTTACTTAGAAATATTGATAACTCGTGACAGGTATTTTTCTTTTATTTGCGCAAGTAAGACGAGGAGAGAAGAGATACAGGACGAGGCACTTGTGCGACTTGCGTTAAAGAGGTTATTCATGAGCACGGACGGAGGCGTTATTCCTGGAATGCGAGGGGATAGGGCAGGGACAAACGTTTTGCTCCGCCTCGTAATTATTTACGGAGGGACGAAGGGGTGGATGCGGCCAGTAGTATAGGTGTCGAAATGTCCAACGAACATCTGAATTGGTTTTGGACATGCATATATAATATAGTGTACTGCTGGAATGAACCTTGCCTCGATAGACTCATCTTTTGAATGATTGATTGATTTGTGGGGTTTAACGTCCCAAAACCATCATTTGATTATGAGAGACGCCGTAGTGGAGGTCTCCGGAAATTTTGACCACCTGGGGTTCTTTAACGTGCACCCAAATCTGAGAACACGGGCCTACAACATTTCCGCCTCCATCGAAAATGCAGCCGCCACAGCCACTCATCTTTTGATGTCACTATTATTTGTCTGGTGCAGCTGCTTTTCCTATTCACGCTAATTAACGCCACATTCCCCCCGGAATCGATATCTGGGTCGCAGCCATTTACACCCTGCTACACACCACTCCCCCCATCTCGAATCTACCCCCTAAAAATGTTAGATCTGTTAGATCTGAAATGGTGAGTACGTGTAACAGCGAGGTTACCGATAACAGTGGATAACTGATAAACGCGTGACCTAGAAAACAATATCTAGCAATCAACAAAAAAACTGGCAGCCGGGCGTTCGCGTACTAACAAAATAACAAGAGCGCAGCGTCATAAACGTTGTAGTTTTCTACTCATTGGCGTACTACGCGCAGTAGGATGTTTATTTCTTCGTTTAATTAGGGGCGGTGGACGTGGCACGAAGCGAGCGAGAACCGACGGCCGAGGATGAGAAGAAAGCAATTGACACGGAGACCTGTTCCTCGAGATTGCGTGTACTTACAGTTAATCTCGGGCAGCCTCGCAGTCTCCTCCAGCAACTTTAGCGCGCTGCGGGGGCCGGATGCAAATCGCTTGCCCCTCGATGACACTGCGGGACGCCCGGGGCGTCCCGCTGGGGCCACAGTCACTGCTGTTTCTCCCTAACATTTTGCCTCTTCAGTGACGCAACTCGGCCAGCGGTGATCTCACCTGGTGTCGATAAGCTCTGCACTGCCCCTAATGTCGGTAGATGAACCCTCGGGCGTAGATTCTTGTTCCGAACAAACATCTACCCTTCCCCCTGAACACCGCTACATTTTTTTTATGTTCGACTGCAAATTGCGTTACAACACTGCATCGAAATCTTGGCGAGTCAGAAGTTCAAGGAAAGACGGAGGCCTGAGAAATCGTCGAACGAAGTACGGGGACCGAGTATACATCGAGCAAAATACGACGTAGCCAACGCTTCCACGTTACGAACTTTCGACAGAACCACTTTCCCACAAGACTACCTCTACACAAAACCACGCTTCCACAAGACGACAACACAAACACTTTCGACCGTCTGGGGTTCTTTAACGTACACTGACGTCGCCCATTATTTTTAACTGGAACCAACTTGCTCATGAAGAAGTATAGTGTTTATCGCTCAGTGCACGGGTCTATATCAATTCGCCTTCACCGAAATGTGACCGCTGACGTCACTATATCGAGACCGCATACTTCGGGTCAGCAGCCGAGATCCCTGATAACACACGACATTGTGATAACGATCAACACTTTTTCTACGGCTAAGTGATTTCATTTAGCAGTGGCCAACGGGCGCACCGCTTGTTAATTCGTGGAGATGAATCACGGAAAGAATGGCGCCGTTGCATACCTATATCAGGGTGCAAGGCGGCACGGTGTATCAATGTGCGAGGGGGAGAGAGAAAGTTACGTGGGCAGACGAGATACGCAAACTCGGAAAGTGACCGCAGCCAGCACAATACCGGGTTGATTCGTGGAACGTGAGAAAAGCCTTTGCCCTGCAGTGAGCGTTGTCAGAACGATGGTGGTGATGATGGCATCATCATCATCGTTACGGCAGCTGTCGTAACGCGAGCAGCACGGAAATAGCACCGAAATGGTCACCAACACGACGTCTGTGACGTCACATGAGGGACTTTCTGCGTAAGCACTGTTCAATTACAGTATACTATATTCTTCCCCGCAACTTCCTGCCATTAGCTTGTATGCAGCGCCGCACCTGTTCGACAGAACCTACAATGTCTTCATGGGTACGGGACACACACACTGCTCCCTGACTACATGCTATGCGCATGCTCGCGGACAGCGCCCAATAAAGAACCCTGCTAGTATGCGGGCAGTGCGAAACGCCTAATTCTTCTTACAAAGCATGCACAGTAGTCTAACGAGTCTCCGGAGCCGCCGTCGGCGGATCCTTTCAACGTGACGCAATCGCCACGGCTGGTCTGACCACTCTGTCACTCGTCTGCAGTCCCCCTCCCCCTTTATTTTTTTCCTCGCCCAAAGACGACGTGCCTTTAACGTACTCGCTTACACGCACGTCATTAAAGTAGTTCTTCCCTGAAATGTAGAAGCATAGCTTGCAAAACAACGTAGCCCTCTTGTACCTCCCAAGCTTCTCATAATTTTATACCTTTTATTTTATTACAAGCATTTCTCGTAAAGAAGATAAATGCGAGACGACGCTGCTTATTGAACCTAATTGCGTTTTTGTCTGGCTTGCTTTCGTGTATGGTGATAGCAAACGATGCTATTTCCCGTTCCCAAAATGGACAGTATAGGTTAGAGGGGATGCTGGGAAGCGTTTCTTATCGAATCTGATCATCTATAGCTCTTAAACATGCGTTGAATTAGACTTCGCGACACAATTCGCCTCTTGCAAATATTGGAATGGAATGGGATCAACGCTGCTTGGAATCGAACCTGCGACCACTATTCTGCACAGCAGCTAACCGCCAAGAAGGCACACCAAGCCCCATTAAGGCCACATCTTCCTTCCTTGCAGTTCGTTGAAAGTATGATGTCAATCAGAATAGACACATAAAGAGCATAAATGTTGTCAAATCATTGTTCAGTCGCTGAATGGCATAGAAAAAAGTAACGCTGAAAATCCCAAGTGTGGCGCGTGTCTTCACAACTGCGAGGAGCATGAACTTTGATCGCCGATTTGAACGTTGGGTCATTTCTTATATTCTTAATCGTTATCGTTGCCATATATGTATACTAAAGCTTGTTTTGGCCAAGCCAAAAAAAAAAGGCGAGCTACAGACTTACGTCACATGCGAAATCTGAGTAAACCGCTTTCTGTATATTATGCCCATGTAGAGCGCGCATACGTCATATTGAAAGACGACGAAGGGACTTGTGTTTCTTTATTTTTTTATTTTTATCTTGGCCACGATGCGATGCACTGTCGTTTCGCATGCACTGTCGGGAGACGTCTTGACTCGTCTGTTGCACGTCGCCAGTGCGCACGCTCCACCAGCTGCAGCCAGCTGCATTGCAAGGAATATAATAGGTGGAAGAAAACATCTGTATTCTGGGCGGAACAAACGAAAAGGTAGAAAAAAGAAATAAAACGAAAATGAAAGAGAAAAGGCAAGACAACCACTAACCCGAGTCTTTTGTTCTCGTATAGCCTGCGTTTTCTTTTTCCAGCGAGTTCGTCACGATATGCGCGTAATACATAGCTTGCGTTAGGGCTGCCGGCTTATGCGCCCGTAAAGGCAACGCGACACCTGTTACGCACACGAGCAAGGCTGACCTTTACGCGACGCTCTTTTCGTGCACCTGATTCCATCTCACTCCCCGAACCCGCGGCACAGTCACAGTGTCTCGAAGCAAGTCGCCGCTCCTGCTTTGTTGTTGACTCACTAGCGTCGTGTTGTTGTTTCGCTCCGCGGTGATCGTGAGATGGCTTCGATCGAGGATTCAGTGCACATACTATCGCCCCTGAAATCATGGCTACACGAGTACGTTCGTATCATACGAAAATACGGCATCGCCCGGCGCGCTTCTAAGGTGCGTTGATTTTTTTTGTTATATTTCTCAGACACTGCAGCAGCTTGTTTGGCCTTATTGCCACGCAGTGCCAGCCATAGTCGTGTCTGAAGTGAGGCTGGCTTTTCCTGCGTGAAGGTGTGCGGTATACTATATAGTAAAAATTGATTGTCCCTGCATTACTTATGGTGAACGCGCCCAGCTTATGCGCATGTTTCATATGTTTCGTTTTAATTCTTAACAGTTTGTCTTTCGTAAAGCAGTTTATTTCTATGTCCACCGTCTTTTGTACTTCCTTTCATAAGCGACGCAACAGTAAGAATTTTCGAGCAATGCTTTTCGAACTGCTCGGAACATGTTTGCGATTCTAAATAGAGTGTTTTACAGGATAAAGTGTTCGCTATCATTGAGATGCCTAGAAAATGCCGCCTATAAGCCAAGCATACACCCCATAGCACCTTGGTGTCGCGTGTCACTCATCGCTCTGCCTTAGACTTTTTTTCTTTTTTTTTTCATGAGGTCTGTGCTATATGCAACCGCTGAAATGAACATGACATTTTTTATCAGTCTCAATTTAGCTTTCTTTTTTATTTCTTGATAATGTAATGCTTTCAGAGTGCGCATGATTTTATCACAGCACGTTTGTATTTGATTAGATTGCCATGCACTTTTAATCTTTTTTTTTTTCTTTTCGCTGCTTGGAACGGAAGAATCAACAACAAGCATCTTGACCAAAATTATCCTTACTGATCGTCGCTTGTCCTTAAGAACTGAGTCGTCCCGCGAACCTTAATGCTTATCAGACGTATCGTGACTGATACACGATCCGTAATTTAGAAAAGTAATCTGACTTGAACGTCGCCCATGGAACAGAAAATATGCGCAGCTACCAAGCACGGAAATGCACTGCCACTTGCCCGTTAAACACCACTGTAATACGTAGTCGGCTTTCAATAGTTTCAAGTGCATACTGGATAGATCGATCACTAAGTTCGGTAGGTGCATCACAGTTCCGACGCTTTCGTTCCATCGCGAATACCA
This sequence comes from Rhipicephalus annulatus, assembly GCA_013436015.1. NCBI lineage: Eukaryota > Metazoa > Arthropoda > Arachnida > Ixodida > Ixodidae > Rhipicephalus > Rhipicephalus annulatus. The sequence goes on from WOVY01012445.1 coordinate 40,300, forward strand.
GGCGCCCTATACTATGGCAAACGCAGAGGTGAGTTCGAAATGTATTTCCGGCCGAAATCTATTGGTGTGCATAAAATTAGAACTGGACTCTGCATCCCCCTAAAAAAACCACGGCAATATTGAATCAAGCCCATACGTGAAAACGAGGCAGAAGGGCTTCTTTATCCTCCTTCACGATATAGCCTAAGTGAAGCTTTTCTCTTGTGCACCGGTGATTACGTTTATAGATTGTTGCCAGCTTCGTAACAAAAAAAATTATTTTGTGTTGGGTACAAAATTGTTAACTTCACACTCTGTGTTTCAAGAGGTATATATTTATTGAAATTAGCACGCCGCCTAATTGTGAGTCACAAGTATATAGCACATTGCCTTCCGCCTCAGTGTATTAAAGTTCTCGGCTGCTTATCCGAAAGTTGCGGTTTAGATCACGGCTGTCGCATTTCGATCAAGTGCTCGAGGCCTGGGCACCAAGTGATGTCAATGCACATTATAGAAGCCCGTATGGTCGACACTTCCGATCGAGGCGCTCCACTACGTCGTCTCTCACAATCGGACCGTGATTCGATAACACCTCAGATATTATTGCTATAGGTGTAGCAATGCGACGGGACTGCCAATCGCGCTTGGGCGGACGTCGCGTTCCAGGTTTATTTCTTCGAAACACTGCTACGTGACGAAACATGAGAGGTGATTTTTCGAACGTTAACGCTGATGGTCCGTGGCATTGAAACGACGCTGTGTTGATTGATTGATATGTGGGGTTTAACGTCCCAAAACCACTATATGATTATGAGAGACGCCGTAGTGGAGGGCTCCGGAAATTTAGACCACCTGGGGTTCTTTAACGTGCACCCAAATCTGAGCACACGGGCCTACAACATTTCCGTCTCCATCGGAAATGCAGCCGCCGCAGCCGGGATTCGAACCCGCGCCCTGCGGGTCAGCAGCCGAGTACCTTAGCCACTAGACCACCGCGGCGGGGCGACGCTGTGTTGAAACGAGGGTAGCATTTAATTGATATGTGGGGTTTAACGTCCCAAAACCACCATTTGATTATGAGAGACGCCGTAGTGGAGGGCTCCGGAAATTTTGACCACCTGGGGTTCTTTAACGTGCACCCAAATCTGAGTACACGGGCCTACAACATTTCCGCCTCCATCGGAAATGCAGCCGCCACAGCCGGGATTCGAACTCGCGACCTGCGGGTCAGCAGCCGAGTACCTTAGCCACTAGACCACCGTGGTGGGGCGGTAGCATTTAATTACGAATCCGATCTTGCGTTAATGTTGAGGTGTTTGTTAATACTCTGCGAAAGCCAACCACCGTGAGGGGCATCTAGAAATCACCAGACTAAGACTGCGCATGGTTATGGAAGTGTCTCTTTCGATCTCTGGAAACTTGCTTTCAGTTTAAACAAGCGCGTAATTCGGGTATGAGGACGAAACGGCAGAAAGTGTTGCCCTTGTGCGAAGTGTGGAATAAAAACGTGTGGGTATGGTTTAAGTATACGACCGTGCGCGACAGCATGATCCCTCCACGCGCTTCTTTTAGAATATTTGGGGTGTAGCGTGTGTTTCCGTGCTTATTGTTTGCATTTACCTTTTCTAGTTTCCTGTTGTTTATGTGTGCAACGGACATGATGATTCAAAGGGTTTAAATGCGATACAGTATAGTGTATTTCTTGCTTTCACGACAGCGCTTCCTACAAGTGCTGTCTCCTCCTCGCCACTTTTTTTTTTCATAAAACCCGCGAAACGTCGGCACTGAGTCGAGTCAGTCAAAATTTCGCGCTTTTAGATTACACGCTGCCATCTCTGCTTGCGCAGTCGCAAACGCAGAAGAAGCGAAAACAGTTCATCGCGCATGATTATCAAGCGAGACAAGAAAGAACGGGCAAGAGACGCCACGGCAGTACAGGGTACGAAACAATTCACTACAGATCTTTCCGGTATGTATAACAATCGAGGAGAGCGTGCACCTCATCCTGACGTCACGCGAACGACTTGCTGACGTCATTATATTTTGCCGCAAATGTGGCGAACGCCGGGAGAGAATAATGCGATGTGTTCTTTCGTATTTTAAGAGGCTGTTTAGGGGCCTTTGAAAGAAAACTCGTATCTCTAGCGTGAACATGTTGTTTATGACGTATTTTGGTTAGACCACGACTACAGAAATAAAAGACGAAGGCATGTTCACGTTCGATTACGTAAGAAACAAAGGCCACCATAATCTGTCGCCAGTACAATTGCAAGACGGGAAAATGTTGAAAGGAATCGGAGAGAGATAGAGAGAGAGAGAACTCTTTATTGAAATGCAGAGAATTTAGCCGGCATGCAAAATTCGCTGTCTTGCTACTCTGCGTGGGGAAGGGGATTGAGAATTGAAAGTACAAATAAGAAGAGAGAGAGAAAAAAAGACAAATTGTAAATATAGATGTTACAACAAAAAGAAAAGAAAGGAAAATGCCACCTCTTTGACCATTGGATGAGGACATGCGTAAGAGTTTTTTCGTAGTGTCAAGCTACAGCTTGTCTAGCTGACCGATGCTGTCCACCACAAGGTCGTTTCCTGACTTAATGTGGACAACGGCGAGTTGGTACCGGAAATGCATTATTAAAAAAAACGGTGCTTAAGAACAATAGCAACCATATAACAGAAGCTTGCATGGATATATTCAATGACAGCTGCGAGCGGGAGGAAGAAGTTTTAGAATGTGTACATACATATACCTGCATGGTCTGTGCGCTAACGAATTTCGCTACAAGCATTCAGGGACAGTCAGCCTCCACTTCATCCAATGTCTGCTCACTCATCCGGAATAGTTCAAGCAAAACAAGGGGTTGGGGGCACAAAAAGGTAGGTTGGATAGGATAAGCAGCTGGCGAACAATAGAAAACCTCGGCTTACTTCAGCGTTCTATAGAAAAATAATTAGTCGTGACGAAGAAAGGTAATCGAGCCTTCTCTTCAAAAAGTCGAGGCTTTTTCGTTTGTCAGCTATGTTTGTGGTTTATTCGGTAGTACAATCAACACGCTTTCGTATCACGAGTAGAGAAGCGAAAACAAGACAAGCTACGAAGGGCGAAATCGGAAAAAAAAAATGTCGCACGGTCACGTATGCATTCGCCTAAGACAATTCGAAGGCGAAAGCCATTTAATTTTTCTTCTCAATCGATGTAATGATGCTCCCCCGTCCACTGTCCAAATTATTCCCGCTCCAAACGTGAAGTTGCACTGCCTCCGCGATCGCCCCCCTGCCTCTCCCTGATCAAGCGATGCTTTCATGTGGTGACGTCATCATGTGTCGTAATGATGACGTAACAATTTTGGCAATATGTGACGTTCTCACGTGGTGATGATCTTTTTTATCACTCGTGCTGACTCCTCCCCTTGACCAAGCGTGATGTTTTCGTGTGGTCATGCCATCATGTGTCATAATGATGACGTTACAATTTTGGCAATATGTGACGTTCTTACGTGGTGATGATCTTTTGTATCACTCGTGCTGACTCCGGTGGTGGTAAAGATGCCTTGTAAGCTGAGACACCTAATCTGTCGCCTTGATATGAACGCCTACGGGGCACGAATATGCACTGTTCGAATACTCGGCGTTGCGCCGCCCTCAGGTCCCGCCAATCGCCGATGTTAACCTGTTGAAGGAAATTCTTCGCTAGACAGTGCGGAGGCAGTGCCGTTGAGGTAACGTGCATTGCGTGGGCCGATGACCGTGACTTGTTGCGTATATGTAACCAGCGACAAGGTGCAGCCAAGCGGTTCGCCTTGTGTCTCCGGGGCGTACTGCAGAGGGCGGTGGGAGAAACGAAGAATGGGAACATCCAACGCGGTACGCCACCACTGCCGGTCGATCCCATTGGCCTAGAGCGCGCTCGCGCACCGCCACTGCTCCCACGTGGCCGACGCAGCGTTCCGCGCTATTGTCTCCTCTTTCTGGGACGTCCCGCGGCTGCAGCCCTCGCGGTTACACTGCAGCTCCACTGCACCGGCAGCTGCAGTAGCTGCGGGCACGCTGACGCCGAAGGACCCATTGGACGAATCTGCGCTTCCATAGGAGTGTGTTTATTGAGTTGTTGTGCGTCGCAGTGTGTAACCGGAGAGCCGAAAGAGGCAAAACAGTCGGAACTGGTGTCGACCGCTTTCTATGCGACCTCTTCGCCGGCGATCTCTGACGTCCTCCTGTTTACCATTGCATAACGTGTCAACCTTCAGAATCGGCATCATTGAATTGCCATGGGAGTGAGGGTGAGTGCTTATGTTATTTTCTTTGTCCTTTCATAACCACGCGGCTCAATAAAGCCTTTGTTACGTCAGACGCTTCGTGGTTGACCGGGGCTGTTCGTGTTCTAAAACTCCCATTACTGGTAACCTACCAGCAGTTTCATCAGCCATCGTTTTGATTGAACGAAGCGCCGTTGAGATCGTTGCTTGCGATCTGTTGGTGCGATCTGATGGAAGCCTACCGGACGGAAAGGGACTCTGATAAAAGAACGAGAAAGTTGGCATGTACTGTCGCATTTATTGTGCTCGCTATTCGCGCAGCTCACTTTTCTCAGAACGAGCATCAACTTGGCGAAAAACTATCCATTTTACAGCAGTCGGGCCCATTTTTTTCATGCGCGCCTATACGTTGACTCTCGGCGAACATGCAGTTACGACACGTCTAGCGAGTTACGACAGAGAAAACCGTGTGACCTAGCGCGTTCCTTGAGAGAACGAAGTGTGTCGTGATCGACCTTCCAGCCTACGTTCAGTCGCGCATCTGTTGGCCATGCGAAAGCGTATTTCGCGTCTCTCCGAAAAAGCGCGTCTTTCAGCACCACCAGCCGAGTTCCCTCCCGTCCAACGTGCCTCTCGCTTTTCTGCAGTCCGTGACGCCTTCCTGGTGTGTGGAGGGCTCCTTTCAGGCGCGCTAATGACGGCGCGGTGACAGTATTTGCCTCCGGTGAGAGAGAGGACCGGCGTTGTGCGCAGTGAACGCCCTCTATAGCGTCCACGGACGTTCATGCCGGCTGCAGAGTCGTCGGGGCGGGCAGACGCAAAGAGCCGTCGCCTTCTTGGTCGTGACTGAGAGGTTGACTCGTCGTGACTGCTGTTAGTAAACAAATGGCTGTCCCAGCGCTTCCTTCTCGGTTTCGTGTCCCGCTGCGATGAATGTGCCCCACGGGCAACGTCATGCTGGGAAGCTGGCGCGTACACAGCCCCGCTCATGCTACTCACCTTCGCCGTAGCGCAATCGCTCGCACTGTCGTTATCATTTTGTTTGTTTGTTTGTTTGTTTGTTTTGTTTTTTTTTTTTTCATTTGCTTGCTCGCGTGCGTTTCATACCTGTAGGTGATGTCGTATACTTCAGCTTGTCCCCTCTCACCGCAACTTCGAGTCCACCACCCGACAAGTTACGAAATCACATGAATCGGAAGAACGAACGTCAGATGGAGGAAACCCAGCCGCTCGTGCTTAGTATAGTTTCTGCCGTGCGTTGGCTTTTCCTGCATTTCATTGTCAGCTGGCGTGGCGTGTGAGGTGAAAAGCACTGCAATCAATATTCTGAAACGGCAAACGTACGCAACTTATTGCTGTGAAGATTTTATTAGTATGTGCTGCGTGAAGACCGGGCTATATAGTTCACAGTAATTATTCTGTGTATACGTTACCACTGCCATGTTTCTTTCTCTTTAGTCCCGCGTGTTAAAAAAGGTCCATGAGATTATGTTTATCACTGATTCACATCATGCTATCACTGTAATTATTATCTACTATTTGCATTATTCAAGCTCATATCTCAATAAGACGTGTCAATAAGAAAGGTGCTAGAGCGAACATACTACACATGTCTATAGGACCTTGCCTCGATTTACGCTATGGTTTCAAAAAGAAACACTTCAAGCCCATAACTGCAAAGTTAGTTAATTCTAAAGCTCGCTGTTGTAGGTCTAAAACCGGGCTTAGCAGCCCTGTCCGGAGAGCAAGTATTTTGCATTACGAGCATTAAAAAAAAAATAGTAGTGACTGAGCTTAGCCTATAGATTCTCCTACCACGGTATGTTTTATGCAGAGCTCTAACTCTTTCAGTTAACTAATTTATCGAACTTTCCAGCTCTTCTGTAGCTCGGGAGTCTTCTTTTCAACATGATATATGTGAAAAGTCGATTTAGCTATAATAGCTCGTGTAACAATAAAAGTGTTTTTTTTTCTATATGCCTGCCTTGCTTACGTACTCATACACTTTTTTTGTCTTCTCTCCCCTTCTTCCGCTTAAATGACAAAGTATGTCTGGATGTAAAAGGCCAGCCAAGCCCCAGATATGTGGTCAGCGTTCAGCATCTACTTCCTCATACGTCAGAAACGGGCACTCTTTTTTTTTTAATTAATTCAGACTGAGAATGTAGTCTGCGTTTCCCTATCTGATCATCACAGAATGAAATGCGCCATAGTGAAGGAAACAAGAAGTTGAAAACGGCAATTCGCGATTGGACTAAAAGACAAAAAGAATAACATTGCATCGGACAGCTAATTGCGATTTTCCCTGTACTGATTTACCGATTCGATGCCATTTACCAGCTAACTCTCGATCATATACGTTTGGTTCTGGCTCAGACCGGAACCGCTGACTGCTCTCAGCCCAACCTCTCTCATCGCCTGGTTCCCTCAATAGCCCGTCTCCACTACATAGCGGAAGTGCAGTTGAAGGGGCTAAACCGCTTTTTTCTCTCCGTCAATTGTGCGCAACCCTCTCCACGTCTTCTCTGCCACTTATTCGTTCCTTTATCGGCATTTGTTCGTTGCGTAAGTAGTTTTTTCGGACCACTGGATCGCAAAGAATCGACCGTTTTGCGTCTCGCCATAATACCTTCGCGTCTCGAGGCTTGAAACGTTCGTTTTTTTCTGCACTCACTCCCTTAGCACCCGATCCCTCCACAATTCTTTTCAGAAGCCCGTTATACGGTTTTTACTTGACGCACACGTGTGATTGATTAGCTCTCCTGTGCAGGGGCCGCATTGGTTTCCACGTGGGCTCCACTGAGCCGCACCTATTACGGACGTTCTTTGCTTCTTTTCACGAGACTGCCACGAGAGTGGGTGTGTGTAGGTCCGTTGATACATAACTGCTCGCTTATAGCACTACAGGTCGTTTATCGACTGACGGCTGCTGTCAGAGCCCTTCAGACGTTTCTCCTTATCGAGGGCCTGTCTGCCTCGCTGGCTATGTATAAACGCATTCCCCGCATTGCCGGCATATTCGATGCGACCGTTACGTGTATGCCAAGGGCCTCCTTCCTATAAGCGCATTCCGCGAAACGCTTCGCACTGATGGACTGCACTGCATGTGCAGTGTTTGACGGCCAAACGGTGTGTCATTGCCTCGAGCAGTTTTTATATACATCCATTCGACGGTTTGAATATCTCAAAATGCCGGGCTATTGACAACGCATTTTCCTCTCCTCGTGCACGGGAGCCACCACGTCTGTCGAATAGAAACGCCTCACGGCAAGCAGACTTATCGGGAAGTGCCTTTTCGAGTGGTTGAGTATGATTGGCAGCGCCATTCTATGAATGTCTTTCATGTTATTCCCGTTGTTATCAGAACGACTCAGGGCGGAGACTGTTCAGTGACGATTATGACGGGAGTGTTTATGATTTGACTGCAAGACTAAAGTGTTTCATTTATGTGGGGTGGTATTAACTTTGGTGGCGACTTTGTGTATATGGTCTATGTCATGTTTGTGGCCATCACTACAATATATTTTTTTTGTGTGTGTGTGATAGGGGAAACCAGCGCCATTTAATGACCCCAACTTCTCCTAGATGTCGTGCGCGTTCAAAAGAAAAAAAAGGAACTGGCACTTCACGGTGCATGTGCAGTATGCAGCACGGGAAAGGAAACATTCGGATAACGCTCAAAAGTGCAAGATGCCTTGACTACTTTAAACAAAAGCCGGTCGTTTCTCAAGGAGGAGTGAGTTGAGATTTTTATAGCCAAGGCTTGTCCTGTCTAAGAGGACGACGCTTATCAGGAGGGGGGTCTCGCTTGCGTTGCGCCGAAATGAGCTTATACGCTTGGCGCAGCCATGATGGACCTACTTCTGCCTATAGCAAGTTTCCAGCTCTGCATAGGGCCCTTCGCGTCCACTGAAGCGTTCACTTCATCATTCCATTACGCTTTTACATTTCCTCCCCGCACTCGAGTGTGATAGACTTTTTTCCTGATGTTCGGTGACCTGGTATAGAGCGAAGCGACGTTTGACGAAGACTGCGGAGCTTCGCCCAAACTTATGCATGCGCGAGTACTTACTTGTCTCCTAGGTTGAGGGTCCTTTTCTCTCTTTTTCGAAAAATGTATAAAGTGAATGGAGGTCAATCGTGGTCCCCCTTCCCTCACTGAATTCGGCCATGCGCGCAGTCGGCACTGGCTGAGATTAGATGCGTCTCCTCTCGCTTTGGAGAGCCCAGCCACAGCTTCGTACTCGTATGACTTATGCGGTCATCTTTCTAGCGTCTTCAGCAGAACATAGTATGCTGAACTCCCTTCTGTCGGGTTACTATTCTGGACGTCGCTAACATCCGCCATGTCAACTCTGATTGGCACAGAAGGCTGCAAACGACCTTTTGATTGGCCCGGAAGTCCGCCATGGCGAAATTTGTCAGTCTGGTGGCATTTGACACTGTCCAAAATAGCACATATTAGGTGTGCTATGCAGGACGCTATTGAATGCGCCATCTTGTCACCTTTTTTGGCTCATAAAATGGCAGCCTCCTCTTTGAATAATTCAAGACATGACGAAATTAGACCTGACATGCATTTGACAGTATTTAGAGTAACCCTACCACTCCGAAAAATATTTGATCCGGCATAAACGTCGCCGTCTGAGCTTGCCTCACTGAAGCTGTCCGCCGCTTACGTCCGTCCACACGCTCATACATACATACATACATACATACATACATACATACATACAGACATACATACATACATACATACATACATACATACATACATACATACATACATACATACATACGTACATACGTACATACATACGTACGTACATACATACGTACGTACATACATACATACATACGTACATACGTACGTACGTACATACATACGTACGTACATACATACATACATACATACATACGTACGTACGTACGTACGTACATACATACATACATACATACGTACGTACGTACGTACGTACGTACGTACGTACGTACGTACGTACATACATACATACATACATACATACATACATACATACATACATACATACATACATACATACATACATACATACATACATACATACGTACGTACGTACGTACATACATACATACATACATACGTACGTACGTACGTACATACATACATACATACATACGCACATACGTACATACATACATACATACGTACATACGTACAGACGTACGTACATACGTACGTACGTACGTACATACGTACGTACATACATACATACGTACGTACATACATACATACATACATACATACATACATACATACATACATACATACATACATACATACATACATACGTACGTACGTACGTACGTACGTACATACATACATACATACGTACATACGTACATACATACATACGTACGTACGTACAGACGTACGTACATACGTACGTACGTACGTACATACGTACGTACGTACGTACATACGTACATACTACATACATACGTACGTACATACATACATACATACATACATACATACATACATACATACATACATACATACATACATACATACATACATACATACATACATACATACATACATACATACATACATACATACGTCTTGACAGCTATAATGTGTTGGTCAAACAATACGGTTACCTTCCGCGATCAGACTGTGCGTGTGCTGTCAATACGAGAGATAGTACGCGGCCTGCCATTTGTACCTTCAGCGTAATCAGATGCATAATATCAGCTAATTGCACGTACTTCTGTGGGACCTATATCAGCCGATCGATGTATCGTGGATTCTTTGATCTATAACATTCGTTTTCTCGAAGCCCGCCTCGGAGTCCTTGTACGCCGTGAGCTCGGCCACATGGCCGTATAACGGCTGGTCGGGTGCGCTGATGGCCACACCGTTTCCTCCTGGAAACTGCTCTGGAAGCACCGTTCTGCTCTGTTTGAGGCGGAACAGGCCCGTCCGGCACGCCCCCTCTCTCCATCTTCACCCACGGACTCACTTGCTTTGAGGTGCAGACCCCTTCCTGACTTCGGCATTTTTTTTTTTCGTGTTCCTTTGGAAAACGCCGAAAAGTTAATGACGTCTTGCGACGATTGCGCCGGCCTGCAAAGCGCGTATTATAAGACGGCACAGCCCAACTGGCTTTCAGACTTGTTTGTATTTACACACTAGGCTCAGGGTGAGCTGTGTGTGAGACTGCCTGCCTGCAGGCAGGCAAGTGCTTGGCGGCTCCCATAGTCGCAGTGCGGCTATGGCGAAAGCGGTCTTCAGAACGAGTTTACGGCGCCCGATTGTTTTTGTTTACGGCGCACCAGTGGCGCGCCTGCGCGGAACCACGCTTCGTTGATGATGCGTCCATGTCTGTGTGTGTGTTTGCGTGCGTGTGTTTAAGGTGATGCGCCGACGCGCGAATGCTGCGACAGCCTGAAACAGACGTGCCAGAACAAATTTTAAAAAAGCAAATCGTCACAGTGTCTCTTACGCATGCGTCTAAGACGACTCTAAAGAGGAAGCCGAATTATTTTTTCTTCTCAGTCGATGAGTTGTTCCTTTTTCCTCCCCCCTCGAGAGCTTTCTGCGATGTCTCCAGGCGTTGCAATCTTTCTGCAGCTCATCTGCTTTTGCGTTTCCGCCGTGGTCGGCCCTTCTTTTGAACAAACAACAATGTCATGTCATGACGTCGCGTCTTGATTGCGCCATAGCTTTGTCATGATGTTGACGTCACATTTTTTTTTTACCGTCGCCGGCACAGGTGTCGACGGTCAAGTTTTGTGTTTGCTGAGGCACCCAAGTCTCTCGCCTTCAAGGAAATCTCTTGTCTTAACTGCGCGAGGTGAATTTCAAATGTGTGTCGTGCACCTTCGCTTCGCTCGGTTTACTTGTACACTACAGCGCTATTACGAGTCGAAATTTGCCTGAGAAACAACTAAAGGAGTATCGTGGGCGTGAACGCTCAGAATGGATGACACGGACTTGGAAAGCAACTTCGGATATTATAAATTTAATCGAGTGAAAGAATAACACATTCGTCTACGCATATTTTCGCGCAATCAAAAGAAGCATGGCGCCGTACTTGTTTTTTTTTAAATTTGTTTGCGTGAATCTGAGGGTGTGCGCATATGGGAATGTGCTTTTTTCGCTCTCGATTAATTTTATGTCAAGGTTAACTGCCAACTAGCTCAATAACAATTGCGCATGAAAAACGAGTGTGATGCCTGCTTCAGCAATGCAATTGAGAAGCCGTATTCTTTCTTTCTTTCTTTCTTTCTTTCTTTCTTTCTTTCTTTCTTTCTTTCTTTCTTTCTTTCTTTCTTTCTTTCTTCAGAATACGGCCGCGTCTTTGCAGTGAAAGAGGGGGTGCTATATTGTTGAAACTGGCGCAACGTTCTTATAGAACAATCAGCTGTACAGGTTTGCCACCGCTCTGTACCGAATTAATATCTGCGCAGTGATCAACTAATTATTTCCTGGTGCCTCGATCGCAATGCGGTCACTTTCTCGTTACATACGTTTCTCAATACTTTCGTAAGATTTTTCCTCTCGTTTTGTACTTTTCTCCCTCGTGTCGGCACCCATATAGATCTGCGGCAACTGCTAATGAGTGAAATGAATAAAACATAGAAACTATTGCGGTAAATAAAAATAACTTGTGGAATAAATCGAGCAAGTACGCAGGCAGGAAACCTTTCTAGTCGTTTGGATACCGCCGGCTTTTTGAGTTTCGCGGAACCTCCCTCCCCCTTATAAATAGTTAATGTTCTTAGTAACTACGCCGGAAATGTTAGCCTGCTTCTTCACCTGGCTTGATAGCCCAGATGTTGGGCCTTAAGTATGGTCAATAAACTCGAGTGGTAGCTGGTGTTCTTTCTGTGTTCGAAACTGTTGCACCAGATTTATTACTCGAACACAGGAATAAATCACTATAGCTACCTTGTTCACCCCCCCCCCCTACGCATCCACTCGCTGTGACAGTAGCAAAAGGGTATCTACCTTCATATGCAGATTCAGTACTTTTTTCCACTCATTCTTTCCAAAAACAATAAGAGAGTGGAACAGCTTAAGCGACGACTTGGTTAATATGCCCCGCCACGGTGGTCTAGTGGCTAAGGTACTCGGCTGCTGACCCGCAGGTCGCGGGATCAAATCCCGGCTGTGGCGGCTGCATTTCCGATGGAGGCGGAAATGTTGTAGGCCCTTGTACTCAGATTTGGGTGCACGTTAAAGAACCCCAGGTGGTCAAAATTTCCGGAGCCCTCCACTACGGCGTCTCTCATAATCAAATAGTGGTTCTGGGACGTTAAACCCCACGAAATCAATCAATCAATTGGTTAATATAACAAATGTGCACACGGTGTGTCACTCGACTGATGGTGATTGTTCTTTCGTTCCTCCTTGCAGCGCAACTACGTTCGCGAAGAAGAGGGCCGCGTAGTTCTGTACACGACCTCTATGGGCGTCATCCGGCAAACCTGGGAACAGTGCCGACGCGTGCGCAACACGCTGCAGACTCTGCTGGTGCGCTTCGAGGAGCGAGACGTGTTCATGAACCGGACGCACCAGAAGGAGATCATGGACCGCACGGGACTACGGCACGTCGTGGTGCCGCAGCTCTTCGTCGAGGGACACCACCTTGGCGTGAGTAAATGTTCCCCATAAACGCCCTCACACCCACACAGCACTTAGTAAGTGAGCAGGCGACTGCCACTGAGTGCAAAGGCGATATTTGTGTTTTTTTTAAATATGATTAAAATGAGGGCAATTCGAATGTTCTGATTCCTGAGTCAGTGTTGGACCAGTCGCGCACGAAGTAGCTTGCTGGCTATGAAGCTCAATATCATAATGATCGCTACCATATAAGCAAATAGACAAAGAATCTCGGGAAGGTACACGAGAAGCCATTGTTAAGCTCAAATGAAATCTAAGAGATGAGGCAGCAGCCCAAACTAATGTGGACGAAAAGATCATTTGCGGCAGAAGGTGTAAGGGGTAGAGGAAACTGATCCTTAACATTTTTTTATTCTCCATAACCTCAAAAAAAATTTCATGTTTCTCTTTTCCGCGAGTTCTCATTTTCACGTATATGACTCCCTTTAGAGAGATACATTAACTCTTTTTTAAGTCTCATGAAACTCCGAAGAGAGCATAATCACCAAAGCTAGCTCACATGTCTCATTAGGGAGTTGTAACGTGACCAGGTGGAAGTTTGGTAGTGGGGTACCCACTGCAGCGTTCTCGCTACCTTTTCTCGAGCCGTCCCTTAAACTGCTATCCTTATGCAAAACATATCCACTCCAGCTGTTTGAGCAAAGCACCACGACATATCACCCGCTTGAAACCAAGCAGTAGTACTCCGCGCAGTAATCCGTTACGTTGCCTTCATGCTCGGACGCAGGGATTACCGTATGTCACGCCATAAACTACAGCATAAACACGCACCTCCTAAAAGCGCCTTACAGCACCGCAAACATACTGCGTCACACCATACTCCGCCCCGCATTTGAATGCATTATACACCACAACACAGCACATATACATCAGACGAAAAAAGGGACAACACGTTCCAAACTGTGCCTGTTTAGGCTTGCTGGTTTAACGCATTGACTGGAGCGGGCGTTTCTTCTGTTTGTTCGGGTTTTCCTGCGCTACAATTGCTAAGCAAGCGCATACTTGCGGCAAGCCAAGCATATATAACCCCCGAATGCAGTGATGTTACTTGGCTCGCGCCTTCGACTTGACTTGAGTAAGTCGGCGTGAAGCAAGCAGCGGACTTCAAACCGCCCTAGTCGGCAGCGAAGTCGGTGAAGTTAAGAAGCACGTTCACGAATAAAATTACAAGAAAACTCCAAGTTTACATTACAGATTTCAAGGAAAATTTTATGCGTTATGCGTTATATATGCACTCTCGCGCTTTTTATCTAAGCTGCAAACCTCCCCATGCAGAATGAAGCTTTCTTCTTTTTTTGTGTGTCTGAATCGACTGTATAGCCGATCATTTTTTTTTCTCCTTCGCGAAATGATTTGCAGCGACTGAAATCTGCTCGCCTATAGAACGAAATAACGTGGACGAGGAAAAGCATGCGCACCTCTCTTCCGTCCATGTTTCTATAGTCAGGCTATATACCTATACTATAAATCGACGTTCATTGTATACGCCTTCGGCGCTCATTCTCGAACCGATCTTTGAATGAATCGACGAAAGACGGCAGCGCACGAGGAAACTATCCGCGAAAATAAGTGCGAGCATTACGGCGGGGTGAGACTATTTACAGCGCTATGAATCTCGCTCCCACTTGCCTTGGTGCGCGCTAGCTTTCTGGCGCCTCTGCATTATATATACGTAGGGGGCCGTAAAACCGCGTACATTACACGCGATCGTTGGTATTCAGTTTTTTTTCCTTCTATCCATACTCGTTAAAACCGCGCAGCAATATTTCCGGAGGTGTCACTTATTAAGGAGTGGAGTCGACAGAGCTGTTCGTGTCCATGTTGTAGGGATCGGTATTCGACCTATGGCCGCTTCGTGATTACAGTTCAGTACGGTCAGAACCTTTGAACTGCCATTTCAATCCTATTAAAAAAAAAAACAACGAATCACTTTTCACACTTGGCCAGTTCCCTGTTCCTAAGATCACTTACTAAGTGGTGCCGTCGGTTTATAGCGTCCTTGCACGTAATTGCATGACTCTTGATAACAGTCCTATATTTATAGTGATGATCTTGCTCCCCGTACACGAACAGCCAGGAATGTGGACGGCTGGATGGATGGCGTTCATAATTTAATTGCTTGGGAAAGAGGTTCATAGTATCGAAGTTCTAGGTTCTAATCCCCCCCCCCCCCATCCTCTGCAGCTAATTCTCGAAATTCTCGTCCACTTTAATTTCTTCATTGCCACATCTTCAAACTTAAATTAAGTACAACCATAGATACCCTCTCGCTGATTTTTTTTTTTTCATGTGTATGGTAGTGATACAATATCGGGCCTTTTGTAGTATATTATAAGCAGCTTCTACTGGGACTGACGCAACATTAGGCCTAACATGCAGAACGTCTCGTCCATTGGCAACTCATGTTCGATGAACACTCTGTATTGTGTAACACAAAAAGTTTTATAAAAACCGACGCACTGCTCTATCAGTAATGCATGCACCGCATGTACAGTGCTACAATACAAGATGTCTCATCTGAGACGTCCCGTGTATAAATCTTACTTTTCATGCACAGTCATGTTATGAAGGTATACAACATGTCTCAAGCATATATAGTTACGTTTCATCGATGTTGATCGGTTCATAGAGTTACGGTTCATTGATGCAGTGCTATATGAATAGTAAAACTCGTCTATATATTATTGATGCATTTTGGCTCCCATAGCACTGCACAGCTCAAACATGAAAAAGTTGCGCTTGACGACGAGGAGAAGGTAAGTGGAGAGAGCGATGATGTTGACCAGAAGTGTGTCTGGACTTCGCAGAAGCGGCAAAGAGGCCACCGGATCGTAATTGTTACAGCACCGGTTCACCGCGGGCTTGCAGGCCGTAAGACAACGCCACATCGTGGAAAAAAACTTCGGCGCGATGGTCCGTTTTTGCTAGCGTTTAATGACTTCTATCGTTTCTTTCCCTCGAAACCCTCGGTGGCACGACGCGATATACACGCGAGAGCGTTTGCTTCGATGGCCGACAAAAACCTCGGCCGTTGCATGCAGCGCGGGCAAAGATTAGGATCGCATGGACTTCGCGCTAAGGATCGACGTGGCGCTGATTGTGGCCTCGGGCATGCCTTGTGTCACATCTGGGATGCGCTGGTTTCATTACAGCGGTGGCCCGCGGGAACGTCGTCATAGCTGGCGTTTCCTGTTTCCGTTGTGGGTGGTGCTATATCCAGGATCGATGCCATCGTTTCCAAGTATACCTATAGCTGGCTTCGTGATGTGTTCTTGCGTGCAGAAAAAAAAAGGAAAAAGATAATTACCTGTTTTCCGAAATTGAGAGTATACATTCGGGAAGGAAAGTTGGGAACCAAAGTTGGGTGTTTGCAGTTGATCTTCACGGCGCTTCATGAGAGCGACCTATCAATGGCGCCTACATTTTGTAGGAACTGAAACGAAAGTTACTATTCGCAAATTGCGTGCACTCTGTCCGCGATTGCGTTTAAGTGGCTAAGTGATGCGGCCGCTCAAGTGAGCAGATGGAAGTGCCGGGAAGATGGGATTAACAGTGTGAAAGCTGGTTGGCTTTGCTGCACTATAGGCGAAAGGAGAAAAATGTTTAAAAGGAACAAAACTAAATCTAAGAAACTGTTCTGCTTAAAGCTTTTCATAAAGATCGTTGGTTGTAACAAAACAAGAAGGGAAAAAAAAGAAAGTAATACTCGCATCAACTCTTTATCTATCT
Source organism: Rhipicephalus annulatus (assembly GCA_013436015.1). Classification (NCBI taxonomy): domain Eukaryota; kingdom Metazoa; phylum Arthropoda; class Arachnida; order Ixodida; family Ixodidae; genus Rhipicephalus; species Rhipicephalus annulatus. The sequence continues at coordinate 56,935 of WOVY01012445.1, forward strand.
ATCTATCTATCTATCTATCTATCTATCTATCTATCTATCTATCTATCTATCTATCTATCTATCTATCTATCTATCTATCTATCTATCTATCTATCTATCTATCTATCTATCTATCTATCTGTCTGTCTGTCTGTCTGTCTGTCTGTCTGTCTGTCTGTCTGTCTGTCTGTCTGTCTGTCTGTCTGTCTGTCTGTCTGTCTGTCTGTCTGTCTGTCTGTCTGTCTGTCTGTCTGTCTGTCTGTCTGTCTGTCTGTCTGTCTGTCTGTCTGTCTGTCTGTCTCTGTCTCTGTCTGTCTTTGTCTGTCTTTGTCTGTCTCTGTCTCTGTCTCTGTCTCTGTCTCTGTCTTTGTCTGTCTCTGTCTCTGTCTCTGTCTCTGTCTTTGTCTGTCTTTGTCTGTCTCTGTCTGTCTTTGTCTGTCTTTGTCTGTCTTTGTCTGTCTCTGTCTCTTTCTGTCTCTGTCTCTGTCTAAAACTTCCCATGACGTCGTTGGGTGTGTGGGACGAAGACGGGCACAACGTATCACCAGTCGGGTTTCACGGCCGCAGGTTGTCTACCTACTTCGACAGCCCCCTGCTTGAAGCGGTCCACTCTCGGCGCGCTTTGTCCACCTCGCAATGGCGGCCACGTACACGGTCAACAATTACGGGGAAGTGAGACTGCACTTGACGACTTCGCAGCCGAGCTTGCTGCGTCCGAGGCTGCTGCTCTCGCCACTGCTAGAAAGCTCGGCCAACAGTTCCTTCTCGAGTTACTTCTTTTCCAACATCCGCGAAGGCGAACTCTCCGAGAATGGCGATTCTGGCGGCCTGCACGCAGCACCCATGCTGTCGTCGTCCAACGTGCGTGGCTATACACAGCCGGGCGTGAAGAGCCGCCGGCGCAAGGGTCATTCACGAGGCCTTCGTATATCGCTGACCACTTAGGCGCCCCCGGTTAGGAGGAAGGGAGGGGGGGGGGGTGGCAGCTCCTCCCGCCAGGGAGCCCTGTAACGCACGGTTCAACGACCCCCGGCGGCAGTTGACCGGTCAACGGTGATGGTGGCGGCGTTGTTTTTGCCGCCGAGGCCTCCTCCGTCATCTACGGCACCGCTTGTACTTTCTCGTTCGGTTCGTGCCGAGTCGTAGTACCGACGTCTTGATCGCCGGTTCCTGTACGCTCAGTTTGTTTTCTCGACTGGGGTTATCTTGTCACGACAGGAGAAAAAATGTGCGCTAGAAAGGGTAAGTGGAACTGAAGATGAAAAACTCATGTAAACACGAAATATTATTATTGTTGCGAGCCTGTCTCCTGCTCGCTTGTGTTTGAAAACAACCGTTAATCGATCCTCGTTGAAGGAACGGTTCACCTAAGATATTTAATTGATAGAATGACTAAGCAACTACTGCAAAATGGAAGAATAATCAGTTATTAACAGGTATAGTAAAGAATGCATAGTGTCACTAAAAGTAAGAAAATAACAGTGTCAAGGAATCCCAGATTTCCAAGCTTATATGGCACGACAAATGAAAAAAAAAGCGTTCTTTCAGTTACCGCAGATCATCTTCATTGTGACTGCTTGATCGAGCTATAATGTAACAAACGTATGACCATGACAAGAGATAGACACCACTAAAACTGGATAAAGTTATTCCTCCTATCGCATTAAAAGAGAGCAGGGAATGACTGCAGAGGTTAGAACCCTGGACCGATGTGCATCATGGAACGTTCGTAAAAGTAAATTCTACGGCTTTCCGTGCCGAGACCACGACGTGGATATGAGACGCCATTGCGGAGGACTTGAGATAAATTTTGACCTGGCGCGATTCTCCAACGTACACTTATAGATATACGTACGTGGAGATTAGTGCACATCTACCCCGTAGAAATATGGGCCACTGCGGCAGGGAATCGAACCCGCAACCTCCAGCTTCGCAGCGCGATTTCTTATCTGCTAAACAGCTGCGTTGGATCAGAACTTTTTAAAGGGTCCCTATAAACTACCCCGAGTTCAAAGACAAGAAAGTTGTTTCTTTTTCGCCTTCACTCTTCTCAATGGCGCTATCTTCATCTAGCCGCTTATTTCTTCACAAAACACGTGCAGCCTAGCGTTGAGCCTATCAGGATTTCGCGTGCTTGCGCAGTCGAAAACGCAAAAAAAAAGTGAAGTGAAATCGGTGAATCGCGCATGATGATCACGCGTGACAAAGCAGAATGATCGCGAGTGTATGGACCAATCGAAAGCTCATTTCGTCGTGACGTCAAGAGGACAGACCGGTGGCGTTGCGAATTGAGTCGAAAAGACTGGAAACGCCTGGAGAGAATAACGCCTTGTTTCCCACTGTCAGTGCTTCTGACGCAGCATGCTGCACAGTAAGCATGAGATGCGTTCAGAAACTCTTAAGGTTATAAGCATCTCTGAAGGAGGTTAGAACCACTTGCCCTTCCCATCCCGTTCCAAGAGGGTCTGCACCGAGTCGCTCTTCCTATAGATGATCGTGTACGCGCGCAATTGCAAGACGTATATGTGCTTACAGCGCGTTTGTTTGCGCCCATCGATATCGTGAAGCGTGATCCCTCTTTGAGCTCGCGTGACCTTTCTGGAATCTGGCGTTCCAGAAATAGCATCACTTTGGGCTGCATTTGCGTTTTACAGCGCCCCTAGAGGGGGGGGGGGGGGGGCGCCGATTCTTCGTTCTGATCGGGACCACAGGGCAACCCGATTCGGGCACGGTATGATTAGTGCGAAAGTGCGGATGGTGCTTATAGATGTGGCTCTTTTTCCCCGTTGTGGGTATCGTATACCGAGGTGTGGAACAACACTCAGACACAACAACAAGACATACATTCAGACATACAGCTATCGGTATAGACCTAATTCATGTTGGTAAACAGGGGTAGGTGCCGTCGACAACTGAGGCGTTTGTATGACCTCGTAAGCATCACAGTGCGTTGCGCTGCGCCACGACGTGCTGTGATTCCTGTAAAAAAATAAAGAAAAACGCCAGGCCTGAGCGCCAGGTCACAGCGAAAGCTAGGAGAGCGGCCTTTCAGAGCCTTTTTCCAAACGCTCATTGGGTAACTGCTGCAAGCACACTTGCTGGGTACCCGCCAAGGCATTAATGATAATAATAATAATTTCGGAAAATTAGTTTAGCGGGAACGTTAGGGAAGACAACCACCCGTTTGTAGCACGAAGCCACAAGGAAATCCATACGGACTTCTCAGAAAGAAAAGCTTCTTATGTTGCCGAAAAATTCGTCCTGGTCTGGGATTCAAACCCAGGACCAAGGCCTTTCTCGGACGGTCGCTCTGCCAATTGAGCTAACCAGGAAGCTAGTTATTGACAGCGCGAGGACAAATTAATCGACAACTTCAAACACATGAACACAAGTAATGCAAGATGACTTCTGAGGAAACCCGCAAGGTGGCGGAATGGTTAAGAAAGGGACTCCACCCGTTTGTAGCCCGAAGGCTGCTATTCAAACGTATATCTTTTTTTCCTTTATTTTTCTGCTCGCCTTTGGGATAAGACGTCGTCAGAGAGCGATGACACGTGAGCGAGCGGGGGTTGAAATAATTTCGTATTCGCGTAGTTTATCCGGGATGAGTTCTTGCGCGTGTCCCGGCGTCTCGCTTCTATGGAGTCCGGCTCCACCCAATAAGAGATAAGGAGTGCACGCCCTTTCTTTTGGCCTACATGCCTATTACTATACCTTCCTTTTGGCCTACATGCCTATTACTATACCTTCCTCGTATGAAGGGGCCGCGTATTGATGGGCTGGCGTTGAAGTCGTTAAATTGGCTGCGTCTGTATTCTGCTGGACGAAACCTTGGGACCATTGGCGATGCTTTTTTGCATCATCAAGAGGCAGCTTGTGGAAACAGTAAGTTCGAGAAGGGACTTTAAGAGCAAACGATAACTTCTGAAGAGGCATCAATGTGAAAAGAAAAGTTAATTGTCCAGAATGATCATTTTTACTTTGAAAGTTTATTGTCGCTAATTTCACCACCATAAGTTTATAAATAGATGAGAAATTCTTTGTTGAAAGTTTCATTGTCAAGCTTTCCGCCGGAACTTCTGTGGTGACGTAACGAGTGTCAAAGTGTTTTTTTTTTTTCATATTTCGACCACATTGACCCAATGACAAGTGAAACGATACCTCTTTTTTAGACTGACAAATTATACGTTAAGAGATATCTTCTCGTTAATTTCGTATCCACAGCTTCGTTGCTAACAGATAAAACGATTGCGAAAATTCCCATTTTCAAACTTCGCGCAGACAGCCAAGCTCTAGAATGTTATTGACGTCACGGATTTAAATACCGCCGCGGTGGTTTAGTAGCTAAGGTTCTCGGCTGCTGACCCGCAGGTCGCGGGATCCAATCCCGGCTGCGGCGGCTGCATTTCCGATGGAGGCGGAAATGTTGTAGGCCAGTGTGCTCAGATTTGGGTATACGTTAAAGAACCCCAGGTGGTCGAAATTTCCGGAGCCCTCCACTACGGCGTCTCTCATAATCAAATGGCGGTTTTGGGACGTTAAACCCCACATATCAATCATTCAGTCACATATTTAAGTCTTCCTTCATAATCTGTTCGCGTTGGTTCGGTGAAACTTCGTTATAGTTAAGCTCCTGTCTCCCTCAAAACACAATTCAATTCAGTTTCGCCTATTATGAATTTTGTAGGCCATAGGAAACTTCGTCGGCGTCACTGTAAACTGGAGAGGGAACTTCAAGGTGGTGCCATTGGGTACTTCCTTTTCGAGCATTTTTCCTGCTTATCAAGCTTATTATTTGCTGTAGAAGAAGAGGGGGAATCGTAATAGGGAACAGCAATAATTTACTATAATCTGAGTGATCGTTTCCTCTGTTCCCTTTTTTGGTGTCCGTTTAAGAGTATCGTCTCGCCTGAAAATAAGCCTGAATGCTGACCCGCAGGTCGCGGGATTGAATATCGGCTGCGGCCTCCGCATTTTCCATGGAGGTGAAAGTGCTGTAGGCCCGTGGGCTCAGATTTGGGTGCACGTTAAAGAACCCCAGGTGGTCGAAATTTCCGGAGCCCTCCACTACGGCGTCTCTCACAATCATATGGTGGTTTTGGGACGTAAAACCCCACATATCAATCAAATGAGCCTGAAGACAATATAATGCACCACACGATATACGTCTGTCAACAAAGCTGCGTATACATTCACTAAAGGTCGGCCAGATATGTAAGCTCGGCTGCCGTGCAGGTATAAATGAAAGAAAGATCGAGTTGTTGTTGTTGTTGTTGTTGTTGTTGTTGTTGTTGTTGTTGTTGTTGTTGTTGTTGTTACTCCAAGCACAATGACACGTTGCGTCATAGTCAATGTCATGCACGGCATTGTTTCAAACGCATACGACGCCTTCTCCGCTTGCGCATTTATTCGGTCAGCTGGTTAGTGCGTAACACTTGCGTTTCTTTCTTTTTTTTCCTTTTTAACCTATGGGCGCCTGCGAGAACGTACCCAGCTGACGTCGATGAACCAGTGACGTCGTATTGTTGGTGGCCAAATCGTGCACTACCGTAAATTGACCTTATTAAACTCATTAGTGCTACAGTGACTTCTAAAAAGATTTCTCACTTTTTTAGGGCTAAGATTTTTTTTTCCCGCTCAGTACACCGTGTTCAGAAAATGACTGCTTCGTGGATAATTGATATCAAGTAACAATTCAGCGCTTGGTACACATTTTGCATAGCCTAAAATATCCGAGACCAGCGTGCATAGCTGTTGGACGACAAGCTTAATTAAGATACGCTGACTCACATGGTCAATGACATCAACGCAGCGAGTACTTTTCATATCAATCTGTAAACTATTTGAAAGCGCCAAACAATATGAATGAAAAGTTGCCGTACATATAGGGATGCACAACTGTGTGGGCCCCGCCGCGGTGGTCTAGTGGCTAAGGTACTCGGCTGCTGACCCGCAGGTCGCGGGTTCGAATCCCGGCTGCGGCGGCTGCATTTCCGATGGAGGCGGAAATGTTGTAGGCCCATGTGCTCAGATTTGGGTGCACGTTAAAGAACCTCAGGAGGTCGAAATTTCCGGAGCCCTCCACTACGGCGTCTCTCATAATCATATGGTGGTTTTGGGACGTTAAGCCCCACATATCAATCAATCAATCAATCAATCAATCAACTGTGTGGGAACTTTCGCTTCGCCGAAAAAAGACCTGTCGCGTCGGAAACCGAGAATAAGGTCCAGCCTCCTTCCATCTACGCCTTCCGTTACGTCAAATCGTTACAAACGCTCTGTTCACGTTCCTGCGAATCAATATGAAGTAAACTGCCGAACTTCATTTTCTGTCTCTCTCTCTCTCTCTCCCTATCTTGGTTCACAGGCGTACGCTTGCACCCGTATTTTCCGAGTACACCAGTACTTTCGCGATTCTTTATACGTACAGCATAAAGCCCGTAAGTGTACGGAACCAGTCACAAACACATCAAGATAGAGAGAAAGAAAAAGAAAGACAGCTTCACTCTTTCATCAGTGCTATTTCTTTTATCCGCCAAGAACAAGCTGCGTGCTAGTCGAACATCACGATTGCACGCCTCGAGGGCCTCCATTTTTAATTTCTCTTTCAAGCGCCCCACTTCGCGTCGCTCACGGTCGGCTTTTACGCGATCTATTCTTAAAATACGGCCGCGACCGAACGAGGCATGTACGAAACGACTTCACTGCCTGCCTTCCGTGGTGGAGATTTTCTTGTTCTTCTTCCTTTTCCCCTCTTTGTTTGGGCATCGTTGTGTGGCCGTGGCGCGTTTTTTCTTCGCGCATGCTTCTTCGTAATTTAAGCACAAAAGCCCCAGCGCGCGCCCTACGCCGGGAAAGGCACGTTGGTGTGTAAAGTATACAGCGCGGGGGTGGAGCGTGAACATCGGTACCGCGCTTCCGAAAACCAGGAAGTCCGTCCTGGTTGCCGCCAAGCCTGCTCGGCATCGCCTTTGTGTTTGGGCGAGCATACTCCGGACAAAAAAACTGGAGCCCGACTTCTTTTCCAAGGCGAGATGAGCAAGAAGAAGACGTTGTCGAGAAGAAAAAAAGAAGGGGAGAGAGAGAAAGGTTTAGAGAAAAGTGCGCCAAGGAGAATGTCTCGAGGGATGATTGTCCGGATGAAAGACAGGGAACAGAGGAAGATGATAGCTCTGCTATACTGGTCGCGCTGTGAGCGAGTTGCCGGGCAGCGTAGATTGAGACGTGAACGGAGATGCTCCGAACAAAGGAGAAACAAGCGCGGCTTGCGCTGTTTCCAGTTTCCGGGGGTGCCGTGATATACACGGTTTGTGTGCACGTACACGGAAAACTTCGTCCAGAACGGAAAACGGCAGCATGAAACGATGCGTTTCGTGTGTACGCCTGTTGGCAGTGTATAGCGACATTTAGTAAAAAAAAAGTTAAACAGAGATATGAAGAAACAGCCCAGAATGTCCATTCGTGGACCGCGGTGTCTCACACACACGGTCGCCTCGTCCTCCCCCTTTGTGTAGTTTGAGAGATTGTGGACGCAGCTGAGCGAAGCGTGCTCAAGACTGTTGTGTCGTTCCTCGCTGGATCGTTTCCGTACGCAGTATTTTAAGTTTGCTTGGTCATCGGCTTAGACCGCGCAGTCACGAACTCCAGACTTCAAAGAGTGTTCCTAACCGATCTTGCAACTAACGTTGAAGAAAGGATGCGCTCTTAACCAAGCTGGAGCATCTTCCTGTAACCCGTCGAGGATGTCTTTGGTTCGCATGTACACCGTCTCGGCTGGTCCGTCTGGTCGCTGGTCCGTGATGCTCGTCAACGGCAACGAATAGCTGTCGTTTCATTTTCTTTTTCATAGGTATTCCCGTGGTCTACCTGGACCTACGGGTTCTTAATAGTTAGGAGATAGTTGGTTACGCTGACCTGTCATGTCCATGGTCCGCCATGGTGGATAGGTGGTTACGGGGCTCCGTTGCTGACGCGAGGTCGCGGGTTCGATTCCGGTAGTGGCGGTCACGTTCATAGGCCCGCGTACTTTGTGATGTCAGTTCACGTTAAAAAAACAACCCACGTGGTCAAATTTCCGGAGCGGTGCTCCTCATAACCATCGTGATTTTGGTGTCGACGTAGGAACCAGTGTATTCAGTCGTGTCCGTGATAGTGCTTGTCGTTATTTAGTCCACCATTTGACAATCAGCAACGAAACCTTTTGCTGGCCACCTCCGTCCGTTTTGTCTGATTTCTTGAAGGGGTTATGAAGAACAATGGTTTTCTAAAGCTAAGCATGGTCGCATACACGGTACGCGTTTTTTTTTAAACCTTCTATTCTTTTGTGCAATATCAGAATATCATCTTACAGTTTTACGCTTTGTTACCCCCTTGTGTCTACACTCTTTGCTAAAAAACATTCTTTGCTAAAACATTTGATAAAAATCATTCATATTTTGATATTCTAATTGTGTGGATGCTTGAGTGTAAAGAACAACTTCCATTCTTTTCTTTCTACGGCGTTCATATAATTTAGATGAATTTGTAGTCCTTTGTTTGGCCGCTGAAATTCCGTGCCTTCAGCTGGGCATGCATATATATATCGATGACATTCGGGGTAATCAGCCACGGGGTAAATTGCGGCCACGTTTTCTGTTATTGCAGCCAACTACTGGCATGCAGTATATGCCTTGTGAGGTATGTTCCTTGCCAGGCAGGTCAATTTTAGATGCGGAAGCATCTTATACTCGCGCCTTGTAGTGCGCCGTCCGCGCCGTCCGCGCCGTCCGCACCGCCTTAGTTGAGCTAATTCATTACGTCTGATACAATAATCACTCGTTCTCTGCTACTGCAATATTCACGCGTTCATCAAGTATAAGGTTATTTGTTGCACTTCAAAAGCATACATGTGTCCGAGTTAAAACGGTCAAAGTTTCACATTAAATGCACCAGGAAGGTAAAGTATTGGTACGGAAACCAGTAACACAAACATGAGCTTGTACGGTAAAGTTAGCTATTTAAAACCTACGCGAGCGTCGATGCACACTGAACCATGCCTGTGTATTCAGGCGTGTGTCGGTGCGCACTGGGCCGTGCCTGTGTATTCAGGCATGTTATCGGGACGGCTTTAAGCTCTCCCATAGTAGAGTACTCTGTGCTCTAAATCGTTACCCCCTTTTTCTAACCCCCCCCCCCCCCCCTGTGTCTAACTCTGTTACCAGCCACTAAACTGTTTTTAGCGGGACGGCTCAGTGCTCTCCCATAGTTGAGTACGAAGTACTCAAAATCGTTCAACATATTAGATGCGGAAGCATCTTATACTCGCGCCTTGTAGTGCGCCGTCCGCGCCGTCCGCACCGCTACTCGAACATTCGACAGCTGACGCGCGCGCATGCGCCGTCGCGCCGTCGCCCACCATCTGTGCCGCGCGCGCTTCTCCTTCGAGAACATTCGACAGCTGACAGCGCATGCGCCGTCGCGCCGTCGCCATCTGTGCCGCGCGCGCGCTTCTCCTTCGAGAACATTCGACAGCTGACAGCGCATGCACCGTCGCGCTGTATATATACTCAAGGTCGGCGCTCGCTCGCTCAGTTGCCGCTCGTCCGTTGGTTCGTCGCAATAAATAAAACACCGCCCTTTGAAGTTTGAAGAAGTTTGAAGTTTATTTGCTTCCATTACAGAAACAAGGAGCAGGAGCAAAAGGCTACAAAGGCCTGACAAAGGGCTCCCACTCCTGTTGGCACTCAGCATCAGCGGTACATATGGCAATACAAAATTCATCACAGAAATTCATATCAAATTAAAGATCATATAAGCAGTATACAGACCATCTGATGAATAATACATGATAAAAAGATAACATGTAGGTTAAATCAAATCAATCCGGATAAGCAGCCCGGAATACCAAAGAAATATGCACAATAAACAGTCGCAAAATACATAAGATTATTATTATACAGAATAAAATATACTGACTTCAGTAAATATAACATAGGCAACGAGTGTGAATGGCATTATTCATTTGTGAAAAAAAGAAAAAAAAAAACAAAGAACATAACAGTATGACACGAAAAAGATACGCATCATACATATTCCAATTGATGATTTATAATATACAGTTTCATAGATTTTTTCGACATAGTATTAAAATCAAGGGGGCTTAGGTGATTTATTAAATGCGGAACCTGGTAGCCTATATGCTGCCGGCCATAGGCTGTTCGGAACTTCGGTATTACCCTAGTTTCATTGCGTAGAGAATAACGACATTTTGATTGGGGTGATTTAGCTGTGTAGAGCTTGTTCTTTTTTATATGCTGAAATATTCTATAATAGTACATTTGGTTAGCTTTTAGCAAATTGTGTTTAATAAACAAATCATGCGTTCGCAAATCTCGAAGCCTACCTGTGTAGTTTTCAAAGCATCTAAGGACTCTCTTTTGCAATATTATCAATTTCGCATACGTGCCGTACGTGTTCACTCATTTAACACCCCACTTCACAACCACGTTAACCAATTTAGCCATCGACCCAAGTAAGTCGCAATTTAACACCCGTTAACCAATTACATGCTTCCGCATCCTCCTCAGTGTTCCCCCGAGGGAAGTTGCGGGCAATTTTTTTTTTCGTTTTGCTTAAATGCTCGATTATTCTTGTCGATTTTGCCAATTATTCTGTTTCATCATGATTAAGCTGTTGAGCGTGGTACAAAGGTTAGAAGTGGCATCTCTTGAATGATGGTGTAATATCGCCATAAGTGTAAGCGCATTGCGAAAATTGCAAAAAAGTGTAAATGAGCGCCCGTATACACAGTCACATCTTCAAAGTTCGTTAAATAAGTAAACAAAAGGTAAACAGAATCGGAGTGCGTCGTGGCGTCATCTTTCATGGCATTCCAGTTTTAGCTTAAGAAATATTTTTTTTTGTGTGGGGGGCAAGTGCAAGTTTTTCACCTGTTTTTTCTGTTTTTTTTTGCTTGCAGGGAGCGGAAACAGTGGAGCGCCTCAATGAAACCGGTCAGCTCAGACAGATGCTGAAGCCATACAAGGTAAGCTGCATATTTGATTCATTAAGACGTCATTTTCTGTCCACCGCATGCTTCACCAGCATCCCCCCCCCAACGCGCGCTGCTAAATATAAGTAAGAAAAAATACCGAACAACAGTTTTTTCACGCATGCTCCTTTATATGTCTCATGCCTTCTTCGATCAGTTCCATCACTGATTTAATGTATACGATTATTGTGTACATTAAGCTTCAGAGGCGTGGTTTTTTTTTGTGTGTGGGGGGGGGGTTACATATTTCATGTATGTTCGTCCATGCGTTTGTATCTGTGCGTGTGTATTTGCGCAAGCAGCATCGAAAAGCTTTGGGGAAAGGGTAGACCCCCCCCCCCCGTCCTCTGTACGACCCTGTTAAGCTTGAAGTAACGTACTGTTGTGATCTCGGTGGTCAAGGGACCTGAATGAGTGAAGCCAAAACAACGACAAAAGAAAAAATTACTACTTGCATATGTGTTAAATTGAGCAGTATAAATGTATTTATTTTAACCTATATATTAATCTTCCGCGTTCCTAACTGCTTGTCACTTTCTCTTGGAAGCTTATGCAGACATCTGCCGGTCGACCAAACACATTGCGGAGCCCCTCTTTTCTTTCGTAAAGTGTGATCCGTTGACATGCATAGTTGGTGGCGAAAAATGTTTATACAAATATCTACAGGCAATAGCCGCAATTGCACTTGTAAACAAGCTGTCTCTACATCATAGGCGATCCTTAAATGTCATAATAAGCTTCTTTGCAGGCTTCCAGAATGAACATCTGTTGAGACATTCATTAGAAATCTGGGCAAACATACATCTTCCGATTAACTTCCGGCTGACTTAAGGTGCATTTGACATAAGTGGGTAGTGGGGGCTGTGATGATACAGCAGGGAAAGTTAGCCTACATGGCCGACGATTGTTCCGCTTGAGGAACTCCTGAATTTTATAGGGTCTCTCACCTATATCACCTAATGCTACGCCTATCGGCTTTATGTGGACTTGAGGTTGACTCGAGGCTGAGCTGAGGTTTACTTGGGGCGGACATGAGGCTGACTTTAGGCTGGCCGACTGACATAAAAGTGATTGTAGACCTGATTCACGATTTCAGTTGGGGGTAACCTCTTAGCGTGGTTTGATAGATAATTCTTCACTTGCGGTTCAGTTCGGTGCCTGCCACGGCGTGCACGACGACGCTCCTAATCCGCGCGCTCCCTTGCGGTCGTTTTCGCAGAAGAGCACCGTTGGAGGCACGTGCGCCATGTGCGGCGGCTACCAGTACCTGCCCTGTCCCGTGTGCGGCGGCAGCAAGAAGTCGGCGCAGCACAGGCACCGCTTCTCTTCCTCGGTCATCTTCCTCAGGTGCCTCAACTGCGACGAAGGTGGCCTGGTGCGGTGCCAACTGTGCATCAACGGCGACAGTTGAGCGGACCCCGCCGCCATTGCGCCTACGCGGCGGCATCGGCAACAGGCTGAGATGCGCAGTCCCGGAGAAAACGACCACGCGAAGGACAGCGGAAGCTCCGAGCTCCGGTTGCAGCATCGCACCATTGAGAGACTTGCCAATGGTGTCGTGCGTTTCGTGAGCCGCGAGCTTTTACACGCTTCACAGACGGGCGCCGGAAAGAAAAAAAGAAAGGACAGGACAAACCGACGAGCAACCTTGAGCGCAACTCCGGGGGTCACTGTTATTGCTGAAACGTGGTCCCAACCACCCAATGCGTGTGCGACCTCTATACGGCTGTCCGTTTCTTGCCCAGCTTGTCGAATGGCTGGAGGCCTTGACGAACTTTCAACACCGCGTCTGACGAGGGACACCGAGTGCTTCGTCGCCTGCAGCAGCCTGCGTGCAAGCTTGCCTCTGCGGAGGAAGTGTAGGATCATGGACAAACTCGCGAAAAACTGGCGGAGTTGCTTTTTTGTCGTGCTTCGATGATTCTTCCCCCGTTTGTTTGTTCATTCTGCTGGTGATGGCATTCTTTAGGTCGCGAAGTGTGCGGCAGTGAATGCGCGTGGTCTCACAATGTCAGCAAAACATTGTAGTAATACGCCTGCTATGTCTTGAGAACTGCACGCCAGGCCCAACTGTAAAAGCGTGGTCATCAGTTCGCTTTGCCTTCGAAGGCTTTGATGCGACTCCCTTATTGCTCAGCCCGACGGCTACAGTCTCCGTGTGACGCGTACGTCTTATGGGGACATTTCGACCGTGAAACGAAGCAGTCGTTAAGTCAAATGCTGTGCCCGAGCGCTGCGTATGGCTTAAGCTCTGTAACATGTGCTTCGTATACCTCAGATTACTTAACCAAGCTTATCCGGCGTGGTTTGTTCGACGTCGTTTTTCGGTTTTATTGCAGAATCAAAGTTGTTTTGTCAACTAATGAAGCACTTCACTAGCCCTTTCTTCGGTGCTCTTAAGGTAACGTTCACCAGTAGCAGCCGCAGTGTTTGTTTAAATGGTAACTCTCAAGCGTAATCGCAACGAAAGGAAAGAACGACAATATCAACGAATAGTTTTGTTTACGTTTCTGTTCATGTTTCAGTTGATATTAAGTGCTGCATGTTGGGATATTTCTACCTTTAGGAATCATGGGCACCGCGGTTGCAGATAACTGAACATACTTCCTGGTTAGTACCGTGTAACCCCGAATAACAGAAAAAGACTCCATGTGCTGCATTATCTCTTCTGATATGAAGAAAGAATAAGCAAGGATAATTTGTGCTTAACATGCCTGATAACACGTGTTCGCACCGAGTGAAGCGTTAACAAAATTTCTAAAGACGTCGCTCTCGAACTGCATGCTGTGAGTGCTCCGTTTGTTTATTCTGTAGTTAGCGGTTACTCGTAAAGATCTCAAACATTCCCTCGGACCTTTTAACGGCTTATCACGGGGCAATGTTGGTATCTATACTTGCTTTATCAGCGAGAGTTATTCGTATCCAAATAGAGATTTTGACTTGAGCTGTCAACTTTTACCATCAAAGTCCTATCTTGTTTGTGCGCTGTATGTGAAGTGTCATCACTAACCAACAAGGGAGCTCTGACATCGGAGACAAAATGTAATTTTTTTATATTTACCCGCAATTGTGGCGGCAAGCTATTTGAATGATCACCGGAGTGGCAGTTGTGAGGCGTGACCTTGCGAGTTTTATGATTCAGCATAGTTTGAAGAAAGTGGGACACTTATAGGAAAGAGGAGGCTTATTCACGCTTGGAAAATTTCGTACGAGCCAAGTTTCATGGTATTAACTATCGCTGTTTCAGAATTACGGCAGGCTATTGTTGATGGAAGCGTGCCCTATGATTTTTGTTTTCCTTCGCCAAGTTTGTGCAAGTGTAGCCTAATTATTTTGCTCAACCTAAGTGAACGGGTGGTGTGATGTGGCGAAGTTCATCGTGCCTACGAGAAAAAAAATGTTTGCACCGAAGCTCGGGATTGCTATTATACACATCCGTGCATTGCAGCCCGACTTGTGTGACGTGTCAGAGTGTGTAATGTTAAGTGCGTGCGTGTCTGTGTGTGCGCGTGCGTGTGTGTCGATCTTCGGTTCTTACAAACTAATCAGAGTGCGAGACACACGGATTGGACAACTTCTGCGCTATCATTGCGACTGTGATGTGAAAAGACCCGAAAGCCGCAACTTGAACGCCCTTGGAAAGCTTGAGTTCCGTTTAGAGTCCTGTCAACTACACTTTATAGGCAGTGTCTTTTTTTGTTTGCTTCGGTCGATTGCTTAATCGAGTAGGACGTACGTGGAACAGCTATAGTTCTTAATTCATATTTACCGGCATAGTGCTCGCGCCTATGTCGCTTTCGTGGTTCTGATTAAAAACTATTCTCTTTTATTTGGCTTGCATCATTTACCTGTCGTACGCGTACGGGAATGAGATCTTCACCCCGCATCATCAATTTGTTCGCGAAGTGCTTCTTACCTGCCAGCGTGCCTTCATTACCGCTACAGCCTTGTGGATTGCGTGACTCGCGTTAAAGATAGGACAAGTCTAACTGTATAACGAGCATTTCGAAAAGTTATATAGTGTCTGTAACACTCATCGGCGTTTCGCAAACGCACCTGAAATGTCAGAAATACCCCCAAAAGTCAGTATCTTGTCTATATTTGTTTGTATATTTTCGCAGATGATTGTGCGATTCGCGGAAGTTCTCGATGACGTGTGCTGTAGCGCAAAACACTGCAAAGACCCTATCGACTTTCGTAGCCTTCGGGAACATTCCGTATATGCCTTGTGTGTAATTTCGCGTGCCCTTTGCTGTTGTGAGTACAAGATTCATCATTAAAGGCACTGGATGCGACACCTACCGTGTTCTGTTGTCAATTGACCAACGAGTGTTGCGCAAGATAGCCACTAGGGTGTCAGCCGCGTTCTGAAGGTATAGTGCTGGAGCTCGATTACGGAGCACGGTTAAGTAAAAAGTTATAAACCATGCAGTGGTATCAAGGGGTAGAAATAATTCGAGCCTATACAAAGCTGTACAAGCGCTGGCCGGATTGCACTTAGTTATTGATACAAAACTTCAGCGAATCGAATAAGCACATGGTTTACGAGATACTAAAAGATCCTTAAATTCTGGAATTCAAATTGCCGGGTTCTTCGGATTGTAATACCCCACTGTCCGAAAGGCCTATAAGTATTGCTGCGATGTTGTTCAGCTAATTGAAGAGAATCACAAGTAATGATCATTTTTCGGAGCAGTTACCCAATTAGTACGTATGTGTACCAGCATCAACCATCTATCTGACTTTCATGCTCATAGTGCGCTAGAAAGGCATCTTCTTGAAGTGTGCCCGCAAAAACGATATGATCAAAGCTGATGGTTGACACCAGTGGATGATAGATAAAGGACGAGCGAGGGCAGAAGAAATGTGCTGGCTAGTCGATCTAGAAATGACATTTCTATATTTGGCTCGAGATCGGGATTGTTGTTATACCATTAAGAAGACTCAAAGCATGACGCAAAAAAAAGAAATATGCAGGTATGTCCCTCTGTATGTTTTCCTTATTTTTTTTTGTCCAGCGGAGTAGCGAGAAATGTTTTTGAAGTGGGGGGGGGGGGGGACCACCCATAATGAACATTTGTGCGTGTGTTTATGTGTGCCTGTACATATACAGATACAAAATTTAAAACTTTTGAGGGCTTTGACCCCCCTTCAGGGCATTTTTTTTTTCGTATACGCCCGTCTGTCCTTTTGCCTCTGTTTCTTTGTCTTTATTTTTTCTGCGTGCTTCAATGGTTACTTGCGACAACTATACCAAGGCTGGGAATAGACGTGTTGCTTGTGTGTCGGACCATTACATTTTAGGAGCGAGTATATGTGACGCCCATTCATCCAACAGAACGCTGACACAAAAATTTTGCCCCTTAATTTTGTCGTTGTTGCAATAGGTAGATTATGGCCGACTAATCAGTGCTGCAAATCTTGTTTGCTCGAGTGCGCGACGAATATTTAGAGACGTTTTTTTACAGTGCCTAGCTGCAATCTTGGTTTCAAAGAGCAGTGAATTAGGCAGGAACAGTTCCGGTTTTCAGGTAAACACGGCTAGCTACGTGACGACGTAAAGCTGTGACGTCATCAACGCAATTCAAGGCAATAAATTCTGTTTTCAACGCAGTAAATTAGCTCGATATTTTTCGAATGCATTTTAGATGGTCGCCAAAATGGCTGCAATCTTTGGTATGAGATGACTTTGTTGTGATATGGGTAATCAGGGAGAATAAATTTAACAGAACGATTCTCAAACGATTATTGAGCTTTAGTGAGATTGGATCGGTAAGTGTCAGCGACAGTACATGTGGAATCCAGTTTAGATAACACGTGGACAACTAATTTCAATTGTGCATGGCTGCGCCATGAAGAGATTACGGCTAAGATGGCCAATAATTTTGTTAACTCATTTGATAAGACACATAATATGATTTGTCCAAGACAAATTTTCGTATGGGTGATGACCTACGCTCTGAAAGAAATCTATGTTTGGTTTAGTACAGTTAATGACCTTATAGGTGGAGCTATGTTATAGGGTCGACGATTAAACGAAATGCACGCCGTCTTCCCATAGTGGTTAGTGACATGATCCATGTAGCACGCCAGTGTTTAACATTGGAGTGAGGGGGTTCTGACCCCCATCACCTCATTCCCGAAGTTTTGTTATTTTTGAAGGTGTGTACACATACAAACATGCGCAAAACATACATAAAATATCGACAATTCGCCCAACCCCGCCCTCCCTGAATTACGTCACTCACGTACTACAGCGGTCCCAAGCCTGCAGTGAGAGCGGAGCTAGGTGGCATTCCTTGTTTCTTTTTCTTTTTCTACGTTTTTCTTATCCATTTTTTTCGGTCTGTTTTCATGTCTTTCTAAATCTTTTTTTCCCTTTTTCATTTCTTTCTCTTTCTCTCTCTTTCTATATTCACTTCTGTTTCTTCCTTGCTGTCTCCATCTCTCCTGATTTTTCTTTAACTATATCTTTCTCTTTCTCCTATCGCACTACTCGTTATTTTTTCCATCTCCTTTTAGGGCCCGTTTCAGTCTATCTCTTTCTCTCTCCTGCTACGTCCTTCTTTGTATTTCTGCCTTTCTCTCTTTTCTTCTTCTTTATCTTTCCTTCTATTGCTTTCTTTTTGTTTTCTCTTTCTCTCTCTATTTTTTTCGTTCCTCTTTTTTCATATGTGTCTGTTTCACTCACGTCATGCACGTGCTCCACTTCTCCGAGAAGAGTTTTAGTTGAAGCTCGCACGTGGTGTACACGGCAGTGGGGCTTACACAATTCCGGCGGCGCATACCCACCATAGAGTTTTGCACGATGGAGCGTAAGTTGCCGATGCCTCTGGTCTTGAAGGAGATCCCCCTGAACGGAACATACGCCAGCTATGTTGACGAGGTGGTTCACGGCCCTATAATCTACAAAAAAACCGTATTACCGAGGTTACAATGAATCTCAAGTCAGTAATGTAAACTACAGAAATAGGGGCTGCCCATGAACATGGTGCCGCGGGGCACACGAGGCACAAGAGGGGAAACATATCATGCGTATTCTGTAGCATATACAAACTCTTATAGCGTATACGAACTGTTCACCGTTAGGTAACATACACTCGATCCAGTTACGAATAAGCGGATAAACATGTAGACGTAGTAATTTTAGCAGCAGGCGAGAATCCGGAACCTTATCGAAAGCTCTTTTTTCAATATCCAAGAATAGGGCGTCGGTACGAATGTTGCACAGACAAAGTCAAAGAATATATTACGACACTCTTGTAGTGAACAAAAAAAAAAGAAATTCTGTATAACAAAAAAAAAACAAAAAAACGCCGCAATAGCACAGTCGCGGCATTCGTTTTTGTGGTGGTGTAAGCAGAACAAGAGGGAGGTTTAGGCTTTTCGCCTTAGCGTAACGCAAAACTTAGCGTATACGAAAACCTCCGGGATTAAAAAAAAGGTAACAAAAATACCGAACCAGTAAACAATGGAGCGCAAAAAGCTTGGTCTCAGCCTTTTGCCAAGCCTAAATGCGTAGAAAATGAAGCTCTCTATTCGGCGCGCTCCAGCACGTTAGCGTCAGTGTCGAAGCGTCAACGTGGTGTGTGAGGGCCCGGTGTACTGGTATTCTCTTTCATATATTTGTGCACCCTGTGATGCTCCCTACAATAGCAAAAAAGAAGAAAACCTCGCCTTTGATCGAAAATACATTCCTTGCCTATTTTTATTTTAGGGATAGAAGAATATGCTTAAATACATTCAGTGAGGAACCAATTTATTTTTTTCATTTCAAAGGGGAGAAAACGCATCAAGTGTTTCAAAATTTATTTTAAGCGTGACTAAAGATCAGGAAGATGGCAATCAAGGTTGCTGATTTAGAAAGCATTCGGCAAGCTACAACCTTTCAACTTCACCCGCGGATAAATGTCCGATGCGTGGTATTAAAGAAAAAAAGGAAAGGGGAATGCAGAACCGACGGGAACGCCTATGCAATACCAGAGCCGTATATTCCTTATGTATAAGGGGATACACGGCTCTATGCAGTGCGATACGTATTTACAACCCAAGAAAAGAAAAGTTCCACCCACAGAACCGCGGCGTGCCTGCTTGCCCGCGTTGTGCCAGCTCGTTTCAGCTGGAACCTTTTAGGATCGAAGCTCCTCTTGTTCTAACCTTATTCTGCATCAGGCGTAACTGGTAGTATCTCTCTAACAGCATAATAGAGGGCGCTGTCTCATAGAAGTACATACAAACTGCAGTTAAGTGATAATATTCTAGATGGCGCTGTACCGCTACTCTCCTACTTGATTAAGAAGTCCGCACTAGATACCTATCGAACCTTTAAGCAGGAAATTGCCAAGGAAAGGATCTATGATAATACTCGGGGTAGTTCTCTACTGTTTGAGGCCAGGACGGGAGTACTGCGAACCAAGACATATCGGGCCAAATACGAAGGGGTAGACACGGTATGCAGTGCGTGTGGAGAGGAAGAAGAAACTGCCGAACACTTGATAATGTTCTGTAAAGGGCTTCACCCTATAGTTCAGGATGATGGCGCTGAGTTTTTCAAAGCACTGGGGTTTAGGGACCGGGAGGGCAAAATAGACTTTAAGCGGGTAGACTTAACTAGAAGAAGGTTATCTGATTGGTGGCTAAAGTCAAGGCACGAGTGAAAATTAAACCCTTCACTGCAAAGTACGAATCCTCAAACTCAATTTTAAAGAAAAAAAATAAATTTAGTTTTTGGTTCATTAAGTATTACGGCTTGGTGGCGCTAGCCACCGCCCGATGTAAAGGGTACAGCCATATCCATCCATCCATCCATCCAACATACAAACTGCAGTTGAGTGATAATATTCTAGATGGCGCTGTACCGCTACTCTCCGTTTGGCTGCTGCGTGGGCTGTGAATCGGTGCGCGGGGAACGAGTGCCTCTCCTTTGATCGTCGCCGTATACGTGTCGGATCGTTGGCGGGGCATAGACAAAGCGGAGCGGTGGTCGTGGAGGGCCGCGGCGGCTCGTGCTCGTCGCTAGACAGACACACAGATTGAGGCGTGGACGGAAGCACTGACGGACGCATGGACGCGTCGCTCCACTCATGGTCATTCACTCGGTTGATATGCTTTCATTTTTTTCGGCTAATTTAAGCCTTACGCATATTGTAGGTTAAACGTTTGACTGATATGTGTGTTTTAACGTCCCAAAACCGCCATATGATTATGAAAGACGCCGTAGTGGAGGGCTCCGGAAATTTCGACCACCTGGGGTTCTTTAACGTGCACCCAAATCTGAGCACACGGGCCTAGAGTCCTTTCTCCTCCATCAAAAATGCAGCCGCCGCAGCCGGCATTCGATCCCACGACCTGCGGGTCAGCAGCCGAGCGGCGGGGCGAGGCTCGTCATTATTATTTAAGACATTACGTTTGGCTGAATAGCGATACCGTAATCCCTTTAGAATATTACTAGGACGTTCAAGTTTCCGTCTCA
Source organism: Rhipicephalus annulatus (assembly GCA_013436015.1). NCBI lineage: Eukaryota > Metazoa > Arthropoda > Arachnida > Ixodida > Ixodidae > Rhipicephalus > Rhipicephalus annulatus. Next base: position 77,415 of record WOVY01012445.1, read on the forward strand.
AAACTAGCCACACAAAAGCGTGTTTCTGCACGAGAAAACGAACTATCTGTATCGCCGATCAAGCGCTTAAGACAGCACGAAAATGAGTAAGTGTTATGGACGGGCGCATCGATTCAAAATCCCCGAGAACGAGATAACCGTAGGTGAACGATGGTTGTAAGCAGAGCTGAGATCTTTTCTTAGCTTGTAGCCGAGTGTTCACAGCAATGCACGCCTATTGGTAATGCGCGCGAGGGCTGTTTGAATCACCTTTTTCCTTTGCTTAGCGGCGTCAGCAAGCATACAGCTGCTCGCCGTCGCGTTCGCGCAGGCGTACGTTCAAATAACGTTCTCGTGAAGCCAAGTGCGCAGCAGAAAAAAAAAAAGAAAACTGTGGAGAGCAACGCGATAGGCGTTGAAGCCAGCTTGAGACAAGTCGTAGGCGGTCGTTTTCGTTTCCACGGGCAGTGCGCTTTTGGCGGTGTGTGATTCGGCCGGCGTGTAATACATTTGCGGGCGCATGAATGGTGAAGGCTGCATTCTACCGACGTGGGAGCGAGTTCTGAGAGCCGGGCGTCATCGTCGTCGTATGCTGCCTCCACCTACTGGCGCGCCAACCCCTCGACCGGCGCACCTTAGCGTAGCGGAGCGGCGATGAGCTTCAACATCGAGGGTGCGAAAGTGTTTGCCCCCATAATCTCCTACTTCTCGATAAGCAGCTCGCATACTGTATATCAAGGGAGAAGTCGGAAATTTTTCCTGCGGAGGGAATGGAGGGGGGGGATATTCTTTGTGTACGTTTTCATGCGTGCTTTTGTGCCAGCCTGCATGCATATACACATGCGAAGTTTTAAAGAATAAGAACGTTTGGGGGGGGGGGGGGTCAACTTCTTACCAGTATTTTGGGGGAGACTCAACCCCCCCGGCTAAGGTAGTGCTGTAATATGCGAAGACCTAATTTAATTTTGCTCTTGTAGCCTTCTATGTGTCTTCTAAATATGCGAGACAGTTTCAAGCCTCGCACAGGCTTATTCACTCGTTCTCGGTATCACGAGACGCTAGTGCCATGTTTGCAACGGAATACAGTTATTATTAGGTTCATGTATTTGCAAGTCTTTCGTTTCACGACAGTGTGTCGTAAGGCGTATATCTTTCGTAAAATGAATCATCGTCTATGAAATGTTTGATGTTGGCAACCCTAGGACGGATACATGTTTGTTTTCCCAGCAAGACGAAACAAAGTATCGCACTTTTGTCTGAGCGGGTTTGTCGTGACACAGGCAGGGAAATAAAAAAAAGCTCCTTGTTATGACTTCAAATGATTTGACACACATATTACTTTTGATAGGCTGTGTATATCTATATGCTACTCAAGCCGAAATATGATACCAATATTCTCTAGACAAATGGTTGAACTTATTGTTGCGCGGGGCATGCAGCTGTTACTATGTGACTTTTATGCCATGCTAACGAGCACAGCGCTCGTTTCCTGCAGACGACGCAGCCGCACATTGATGACCGCGAAAAATGTGTAAATAAAACGTAGACTAAACAATAGAATAATCCCACAGTATATAACACTACCGCGTTGCTGATAAGCTGTTGTGCAGTTCCGGTATTTCGAACCCCATAATACTTGTTCATAAAGGAGGAACTGTAATTACAGAGATACAGCGTACAATGTAACATATGTATGTAGTTTTTTTTCTCGTCGTTTTTGTAACACAGACGTCACAGCAGACTTCAATGCATATGCAAACCACCACGCCGGCGCATTAAGTATACGAGCGCGGACCAAACGAGAGATTAGCGGCAAGCTCGCACTGTATAATCTAGTAAGATTAAGCGAGAGTTCAGCAAGCAGGATTTTTAGGGCGAAGACATGCTCGGAATCGAGCAAACTGCAGCTTAAATAACAAAAAACGAGAATGTCTTCGATTACATTGTGAAATCGTCGTGTATATGTGGATCAGCTCGTATTCCAAGTTTGATCCCGCCGTACCGTATAACTATAGACGGACATTCATTCTGTCCAGTGTCTCAGTAGTTCAGCCGGGGTATCATGGCTCTGAATTGGCGCAGAGATACAATTTTTTTTATAATTTTCAGCTAATCCCGGCCGTGCGGCCACTGCAGGTGAAATGTTATAGAGACATCCGCATAGGCGTGCGCTATGAGGAGGAGTTTAGGAGGCGGCTCCCCCAGTCACCTAAGCGCACAGTCTGCCCTTTACCTTGACTTCGAGGGGGGGGGGGGCTGCGACAAATCATTTTAGATGCGTTTAGAACGTTAATTATTATATGGGGCTTTTCGTCACCAAAGCAAAATATGATTATGAGAGACACCGTAGGGAGGACTGCGGAAATTTCGGCCACCTGCAGCTGGGGTTCTTGAACGTGCACTGGTTTATAATGTTTTACGACATGTATATTACATGAGTTAAGAAGACTCCTTCCGCTACATAACATTTATACAGGTATTTTCTTTCCTTTGCTTTCTTTACCGAAGCGCTTTCAAGCAATGTCGTGGCCCCGCGGTACAACACCTGCTTGCCACGGAGAGGACCTGTGTGCGATCCTTATACGAACTTAACAGTTCTATTATTTACTTTGTTTACATCGTTCTCAAATTTTCGGTCACGCACGAGATGGTTTTTCGCTCACAACCAACGACGTCGACACCAGAATTTCTGCGGAACGAGCTCTTTAACTCTGTCGCGATAATTTTCGGAGCCCTCCACTTCAGCGTTCCTCATAATCATTTATCGTGTTTTTAAGACGTGAAAGCCTAAGAATAATTATTTTGTATTGTCGCACATATACAAACACACGAATGAACACGCATAAAGAACGCTTGCAAGCCCCCCCCCCCCCCCAAAAAAAAAAAGAAACCAATAGAGAAGAAGTTAGAGGAGTTTCGCACTAGTGGTGCCACTGAGCCTGAAATGAGTTCGGAGCTGAATGGCCTTGCTTCACTTTATCTCTTTTTCTTTTCTCCTCTATTTTCTTACCTTTCTCCCTATACTTTCTATATTTACTGTGCGGTTGCCACTATTTCTTCCTCTCTGTTCCCATTCTTTCTCTCACACTCTCCATGTATCTCTCTCTCTTCATCTTTCTGTCATGCTTTCTGTTTTTTTTTCTATCTCTTTTGTGTGTCTGTTTCTATCTCTTTCAACCTCCGTCTACTTCTTCCTCTAGTCTTTCTATCTTTTTTTCTGTCTTCCCTCTCTTGTCCTCTATTTCTCTCCCTGTACCTGCTCTCTCCCCCATCAGAGTTGTTGCATTCCACGCCGGACTAATCGGTGCCCGCGTTCTAGGAGCGAAGAATAAGATGAAGAGAGCGTGCGCCGATTCATGATGATGATGTTTTTTGTTCGCGATTCAAGATGCTTCCTCGGGCTCCCCCCCAAAAAAAATCTGATCTGACTACACCCCTGCAAACACTGGCCAGGCTGGTGTAATAAAGAATATGGAAAAGTATACATAGAGAGACTTCGATAGGCGAACATGCTCAATTAGAAAACTAGCAGAGAAAGAAGGAATCGTGAACCATTTTCCCACGTGTTTAGATATATACTGAATGAACCACAAATATAACCGATTATCAGTTTGTAATCAGTGGATAATCATTACTAACGTTGTCGTTTCCTTTTGTCCTGTTGTGTGCGCTGTGTATTTCGTACGTCTTACTTTCGTCTACTTAATTGTCCTCATCTAGTCTATCCTCCCCCCCCCCCCCCCACTTTCACATAGCCGCCATCACATTTCTTTTTCTTCGCACGCGTAACTTGGGCCATCATTCTTTCTCCGTCTCTTTTTGACAGAGTCATGGATCCTCGCTGGATCGTGTTACGAAGGTAAGACGCCAGTGCGAAAACTGGTGAAAGAGCAATGAAGGGCGGGACACCTTGATAAACGACTGTTGTAAAAGCGTGCGAGTAATTAACATTAGAACATAAATATTCTGCTTGTATTATGTCTGAAACTTTATAATATTGAATATTTGTTTCTGTTCTTTTTTGTATATAAAGAAACAAGTTAAGGCTCGGTAATTCGACATTAGTTAATCCGCAAATTAGATAGTTAGGACGTTTTATTTGGTCCTGGCAAGTACGCGTATTGTTCAATAGCACAAAAGAGCAACAACAACAACAATTAGCAACAACAACAATAACAAAAAGGTCTTAGGTCTCATTTCTGAAGCGCGCCAAAATGTGCGATGCAAAGGAGCATAAATAAACGGTGTTCACGGACTGGGACAACCACACCAATGCGTCTCAGTCTCATGCCACGGAGAACGGGATTTGCTCTCATAAGAACGGATTTTCCCTATATATCATGAAAGTGTACGAAAAACGCGAGACAGTTGTTTATTGTTTTCTGGACGCCTTCGATAATTTGGTTATATCTGATAGTTCCATTTCCTTGAAATTTGAAATAATGAGCCTTTACTGTGTTCAGATGCATTATTTTAAAGGGACACTAAAGGCAACTATTAGGCCGACATTGATTGTTGAAATAGTGATCCAAAATCCTCGTAGTGTTACATTTGTGCCAATGAAGGGGTTATTTTGAAAAAAAAAATCGCGTTTTAGTGGTCCGCGTTGGGTTAGTGCTCCTCGAATTACCCGCCTCAACGAAACATCTGACGTCACTGTTGCCATGCGCAACGTTGGCCGCCTTTAATGCGTGGTCGCTCACACTATATGAGCAGCATAGAGACAGTACGGGAACCACAGCAACAACAACGGCCACTGAACAATTTTCAGCAATGCTGTCTAGCCACTATAGAAATAACCTTCAAAACTGCCATATTGTATGAAACTCCATAAAAACTGCAGTCGTCCGACTCGTGATGGGTTCAACTGGACCCCGCTAGATAGCACGACCTGTCCAGTTTTATCCATGTGAAAATTGTATTTTCGAACAACTCGCTCCATTTCCCATAGTAACGTGCAGGGTTTTTTTTCCATGAATCAAACAGAAACGAACAAGCAGCATTTTATTGCGTCACTTGATGCACGAAATGTTCTTTATTTCGTGCAGCTAGACCGATTACTAGTGATTATTTGTAGGCGGCTCGTCTGACGTCATCGGGATCATTTCGAAAATGTCCTACGGCGGCGCATGTATTCTCGTGCATTTACTTTAATTTCTCGGTAAATAGGGCACTGCTGTCGATAACATTGTCGTTGTAGACGTCATACATAGAGCATTCACTCTGAAGTAAGTTGTTATTTGACTTTAGTGCCCATTAAATTTGTCGAGTGGAGCAGCGTTTATTCACGAGGTATTTTACCTCGTTCTTGTTGATCTCTGCTGAAGGTATTTTGTGATATCAATTTAAGGTATAATTAACATTGCACGATTATCACCATATATAGTCGACTGAAGCAGTGTGGGATATAGTCTCCGCCACGAGATAATTATTTACCAGAAAAATATAAGAACTACGCACGCGCTCGTTCTTTCTTTATATGACCCACTCGATTAAGTTCTTTCAAAAATGATGATGATGATGATGATGATGATCCTTGACACACTGGCGCACACCCACAAAGGGGGATCGGCCAAGAACCGGGCGGCAGGATCTTAACTAAAAGGCTAATGGTTTTTCAAAGAAAACGTAATTTTGGGCTGAAAAAAAATATAGAAAGAAAAGCCGAAAATCGAAAAAGGAGAATATCTGAGCAGGGAGCGATGCAGGCCATCAGATGCGATTTGAGACAGAGGTAATGGTGGGTCTAAAGTGATATATATATATATATATATATATATATATATATATATATATATATATATATGTATTTAATCGACAAGTTTTTAGTGTAATCGATGAAGGAACATGAGTTAGAAATGTTCAGAAGAACAACCGGGGTCTAGCCATGCCTCTATTTTAATCCAAATCGCGCAGAACCCTCCCTCGCTCTCCCCTATGTGTCTTCACGTGTATGCGTTTGGTTTTGTAGAATGTAGAAATTGAGGGGAAGGAAATGAGAATAACAGGGGTTTCTCATGCAACGCCTGTTGACACGACTGACGTTCTGGCATGCTGCAAACCTGAGTTGCAAACGAGGTTTTAGCGGTTTTAGTGGCGTAACAAGTCGTCATGGCTCACTGGATAAACGTGACTTTTCTTGTAACTTCTATTACAGACTCTTGCAAGCTTTCACTCATCATGTAAGAAAAAAACAGCTTTGAAGTCAATACAAAAACAAAAGTTGCATTATATTTTTTTCCAACACACTGGTAGCGCCACACGGCGGTGTGTTTAGAAAGCGCGCGATGTCGGTAGCAGTCGGAAGTGACGTTTTTGACAGCGTTTCCTCTCAAACGGGTGTCCTTGTTTTTCTTTTTAGTTTTTCTCAATTATGGGGTGTTCGTTTGCTTCACCTCATATTTATTAAGAGTGGATGGGTCCGTTGATTTCGCGAGGATAGCGTCACGGAGCGCATTAAGCTGGGCGTGTAGGTAAGCAAAGTTTGGTTTCAATCCTGGCGCATTGCCCAGCACACGGTGCTTACCTTGTTATCGAGGGAGGGTCCGGCACCGTTCCATGGAGGATTTTCAGGACGCTTGGACTGCTTGGCATTGAAAAGTGGCACGCGTTCTGTGTCCGCAGATTTTCGTGAAGGTTATTGCTCGTCCCGACTGTAATCGGACCTCTCAGTCGTTAGGCGTGGTATTTAGGCACGTGTAACACTTGTATTGATCACAGTGTGACCATTAGCTGATGAATGGCAGCCTTGAACGTAGCGTATGATAGCGCGACTAGCCGGTTGTAACGGTCGTGCGTCGCTTGATCGCTTCACTTTCACTTTGGTTGGATACAGCACGCCTTTTCTTATAGGGCAGGTAACGTTGCGGCATATCGCTATTTTTCGGGGGAGTAATCACGCGGCTGAAAGTCGTGACAGCACACGTCATCCATTCCGTCTGCGTAACTGAAGTGCGAACAGCACTTGCTTCAAATTCGCCTTCACCATGGGGGTAGGGGAAGGAGAGGGGGGCGGCAGTTAAAATACCCGATGGCTGTAGCATTTTCTAATTTCCTTTAACTCTTGCGTGTTTGAAGATGACAGATCAGGCTGGTTATGTCGTGGGAGGTTGTATCTTGCCTCTGCTGTGTTGTAAAGTGTGCCTACTAGCCGTCTTATCCAGATTACCGAGGTCGATCAAGAGAGTAGCCATGGTGAGCAAACCTGCCGCAAATAATAAATACCCACATACGAAACCGAAGTCTAAAAACCCGAATGTTCTTGCGGATATTAAGTTTTAAGGTGACTGAACTATTTGCTCACTGTGATTTTTCATTACCTCGGAAGGCGTGGTAGTAGGAAACCGAAACTCAGCATATGTTTATACTGCTATGTAGCACGTTGCTGTCGAAACACGATTGCTTGCATCTGGTATAAATTCGTGGGATATGGGGGGGGGGGGGGTTATAATAATGGGTTGGGGCACCTCATACGTTCCCATGCTCTGTACTTGAACACTACTGTGTTACGAATGCATGATACTTAGACAGCAAAGGGCACCAACTCTGTGAACTGCAGTAATATCGTTTCAATGCAATGTAGTTAACTGACCAACCATATTAGGGGCAGTGTATCTGTATTGCATATAGTTTACTGAAGTTTGCAAGTGACTACTCTACAGGCATGTCTGATGAGTTACAAGAGAGCTGATCTTATTGTAGAAATCCTGTCTCAAAATGTCAGTTGTATAAATCTTGGAAGAGTGTTTAGTTTGGCTACAGCTAATATTGTTGCACCAGCCTGTAGATTCAAACATAGCTGCTTTGGACCCCTTTAAAATGGCTTGCTTGTTTCACTTGCGAAGTATGGTCACTCAGTCTCCGTGGCTGTCACTACTCGACAGGGATGACCGAAGTGTCGTCACCCAGCCACAGTGCGGACTCTGGACGCGAGTTTGAAGAGGACCTGCGCAAGGCTTTGGACGAAGCACCTCCGCTAAACGAGAGTCGCGACGTGGTTCACTCTGGAGGTGCAATGCCTCATCCGGAAGGTCACCGGCCTACCAGTCAACAGCAGCAGCGGAGTAATGCGCCGCCAAGCTCGTTCAGCTCGCCATGGGCGGCCCAACCACCTGGTGAGCATCACTGGCTTTCCGGTTTGCTGTTTCAGTCATTGTGGAGTTTTACTGTGCCTACTGTGGTATGGTCACCAAACTTTGAGTGGAAGTGTCAGGTGTGCATGCATGCTGACATTTGAATGCGTAATTAGTTACTAGGATAAGTTTGCAGCCTTATTCCTGGAGATCAACATCTCTAATGACTCCACTGCAAAGCAGACTTGCAGTTCGCCCTATAGACATAATTGACTTTTCTTGAACACCTCTTCACGATTATACAAAAAGTGCTCCTTATGCTTTCTTTGTCTTTATTATAAGTTATCCTCATATTGTTTTGCCTAATAAAAATCGGTCCCTTGACTCATTTCTCTTGTATCATATTTTCCATTTGGGTACCTTCAGCATCTTATCCTTAAGTACTGAAGTCTGCAGCTATCTTTCAAGCCAGTCCTTGTTCTTGGAATCCACAAAGGCATTGTCAGATAGTGTTGACCACTCGAGATGGGGGGCACTGGCCCTTGCTTGGAAGATTGGATGACGAAGTTGCTGCCAGAGCCACATTTGTGAATGTGGGGCAGGTTTAGTGTAGAGCTTTTGTAGCCCGGGTGTACCATTGAAGCATCACTACCAACCCCCTTTAAGACCTTTCACACAGCTTGCACGGACGATAGACTGCAACAGGAATAGCACTGTCAGATTTATTGAAGATCCGCAAAAACACTTGCTTTCATTTTTGTTCTCTGTTGTCTACTGTTAAAACTCTTGTGAACTGCAAAAGGCTTGATATATTATAAGTGGGTGTACCTAGACTTCATTATTACCTAAGAAGCGTGAAATCCTAAGATGGGGCTTCAAACGTTGCCAGAACATGTGATCTTGGTCCTGGAAAAAGAAAATGTAGTGTGTATGTGTTCAAAATTGTGTGCTTCTGCATTGTTTGCAGTAGAATCAAATTTTCAGCCGTCCTGGGTAGTCGGCAGATGTCTATCAATAGAAATCGTTGAAACTAGAGGTCTGTGATAGTTGGTAATGATTGCTTCAGTATCTCTTTTTCAGTTTACTGCATCTGAAAGCAAAGATCTTTCCCGTGCTCTATTATTTTAACCGAAAATCTGCAAGTGACGAGAAAAATGTCCTTTTTGTGCATTGTAAATATTTTTCTAGAGATCTTTGTGCTGAAGTAATTATTTGAAACTTGCACAACCATATGCCAACATTTTTTGTGTTACTGATCTTGAGTTTGTTCAGCTTGTTTTGGCAATCGTCATACTATGGTGAGAGAGAAAAAAATATTTTGCATTTTATCTGATTGGCCACGGTTACTCAGCACACGGCTCATTGGTTTTAGTACAGGAAGTGCATTTTGTTCCAGAGCTTGACACTTCAGGGAACTATCAGAAGTGGCGGTTGGGACAATGTAGGGAAGTGAAAATGGCTCGGTTTTTTGTGAAATTGAGTGGAGAACGTTTTTTTGTCTCTTTTAAGTGAAAAATGAGGCTTGTGGATTCCTGCTTGGGTGTGGACTCCCTGCAGTGAGACACGGTACATGCAGCGCTTTACTGCCACTCATAATTCATTGTTCACTGCTTGGTCTCTTTGTCTACGTTTGATGCGCAGAAGCCTGATCCTGGCTCTTCATGTTGAGAGCCAAACTTGGTTCTTTCATATCGTAGCCTATTAAGACGGCATGCGAAGCTGCCACTGTCATCTGTAAGGGCGCATCCAAAATAGTGTGGCAACGCATGGGATACTTTTATCATGTGTATAGTGTGCTGTGTAGAGGAATTCAAACTACTAAACGCATGTGCTGATTGTATGTTTAGAGGGATTGCTGTTATTGTGCGATGTTACACGGTGACCACCCTGCGCGAGACATGTATTTTAATGAAAAAAAGTTTTTATTACAATGAGAATGGTTGCTTGGCATTTTGCAATCAGGTTACTTTCACGAAAAGAAAAATTCTTAAAAGATGCAAACATTGTTGCTTGTTGAACTATAATCCACAACTATAATGGAAATATAATTCACCCAGTCATAATGCGGCATGGGCCTATGTATATTTTGAACTTTCCGACTATTGATTGAAAGTGAAGTTGCTGGACTGCCAGACTATATCTTAACTAAGTCAAATAAAAAGGTACTGAAAATTTTCAAATGCTGTACAAATACTTTCATGAAGCAGGCTGCTCAGACAACAGAAACATGTGTCACTTCATCTTTACTTGAGCATTTTTTGAGCATGTGGTAGTTGCAGCCTAAATGTGCGGTTGTACAGGAACTATGCAAGCATGTTGCTCTTGGCGAGGTGCTCCTCGAGTAGTGTGCTGTAATGACTAAGCATCATCTGTATGTGTAGCACGACCTTCGATAGTCTCATTCCATTTTCCCCTCTTTCGCGTGCATAATATTTTACCTGTGTTAACAAACCCCAAACTTTATTGAAGAGGTGACTAAGGAAAGAACACTTTACTTATTTTGAATTGGCTCGTCGAAATTGGCATACTTCAGATAAATAGCTATAAGATAGGAATTATGAAACTTGCATACTTTGTAGCTTAAAATACAGTGAAAGTAACAGGAGAAGGACGTGTCCAAACCCACTTGTCGGTATAAATGTGCTGTGCAAATGCTAACTGTGCCTTGTTAGCAGCACTTTCTTTCCGTTCGTCGCAGCGACCACAAGTGTTCCACTCACGACGCCGAGTCCGGTGCAGAATGGTAGCGACCCTAGGGTGACCAAGGCTGGCCAGTCCAAAATCGACTACCTGCGCCAATGGAGTGTCTCCACTTACAAGTGCACCAGGCAGATGCTCTCGGAGAAGCTAGGGAAGGTGCGGCCAGTGTGTGTTACTTCCTTATACCTATCTTACCGTGGTTGTATATCTTGCACGACTACCTTCTGCCTGTGAGAGTTTTCAAAGAGTTTTGGGATGCACCTCGAGATTTCTGGGATGTGCAACATTCAGTATAACCTAATCTACTCCTTCCTGTGAATTCAGGGTCCCGATTATGATACCATTAATACTGTTCCTGTCTGCAATTTTGGCACCTCTAATTCAGAAGAACTGTATTGTAGCTTTCACCTACTGTAAAATTCCTTGCAAGAAAGATAATCTAACAAGGTTTGAAGGGGGGGCCCTTCCTGAGTCATGCAGCAAAATTCAAGATGGTGAACAAAGAGCCACTAAGAATAAAAAGTGTACACCCATAGTTTATGGAATGTTTTATTAATTAGGCATGCTTGTTGCTTGCACTGTTTAAAAAAAAAATCGTGAAAATCGTGGTAGGGGATGGGTGCTCTGTATTTGACGTATATTGTTAATATTGAAAAAAGTAGGGTGAGCACTTGTTCGGGTCAGGGCAAGTTCTGGGGACTTCATGGTAGATGTTGAAACTGTAGCGGCATAATTCATTGGAAAAGAATCAACAAATTCAACATGAAAAGGAGTATAGTGCTGAAAGCTCTGTATCTCGCCTTTCTGTGGCCTGTCAATCGTATTAATGATAGTAAAAATGGCATATACTCCAGGCTATGCTTTAATGTCAACACAGAGCTCAGCAGTGATGTAACACATTTGGGCTACTTGTGTTTGATGTTAATGGAACATTAAAGAGACGATTTTTCACATATCAGTAAATTTCTCTATCGCAATTCTTAAATTACCTTGCTTGCTTCAGGAAGACGCTTGGCAAGCAAGGAAACTTGCAAAAAGAAAATGTGGCTGGCAATACCACTTCGAATTTCAACACCAGACATTGTGATGTCACTGATTTTGACAGCGTGTACTAGGCCCTTCATATAAAAATGTAGGGCATTGCCGTTTGAAAAAGTCGTAGACTTCGCATACCGGATTAAAAAAAAACTTACATCGAGTCAATGTTTTGAAAGTATAAAGAATACTCCTTGAAATATGGAGCTCGGAAAATAAAACTTCAACCTATTGATAAATCTATGATGTTAAAATTTACAGCATTTGATTCCCCAGAGTAGAATTTATTAATCTTACCTGATTCATTATTTCTCTTTAGTGCCTTTTCAAAATGTGTTTTCTGTTGCTGTAATGTAGCACTTCCATAAAGCTTGCTGAAGCTGAAATGTGTTCATCTCATCCAACCTGCAGGGCACAAGGACGGTGGACACCGAGCTGGAAGCTCAGATTGAACAGTTGCGGGACACTCAGGCAAAGTACTTGCACGTGCTGCGCCTGGCACGTGCCCTCGCCTCGCATTTCCACCAGGTGCGTCATCACTCATGTAATTACATTTGCATTAGTTCACTGGACAACAGTGCGTATAAGTTGGTTGTGTAAAGTAAGACTTTAACTGTGCTGCGAAATCGGTTTTGATAGGACTGGCTTACAGAGGTGACTTGTCTTTGCTATTGAGTGCTGCTGTAGGTCTTTTGTTTAAAGCGATGCTTTTTAATGACATCCAATTTGTATATGTAGTCATTAGTAGGGGCTGATGCGTTAAGTGGTGGGTGGGCAGGACACTGAAGAAGTGAGGAAAAAGCACTCAGTGGAGAAAAACGGAAGGAGAGTTACTATGTGATCTCTATTCTAATACACAGAGGTGCAACAGCTTTGCTGACTTTCTCAGTTTGGTACCATTCCTTATTTTTGTGCCAGGTTGAGCCAAACCCGTGAAATTTGTTGAAATTGTGCCACGCTATACTAGGATGCCCAACCAGCCTCAAAATTTTCTCGGTTGCACTATTTTTATCAAAAAACTGAGGCCACTCTAGTTACCTGCAGTCTGGCAATCGTTATATGATCCAATATAACGGTGAAGACTCTAAAGCTTCTGCTAAACAAAAGAATGTTACAGCACTTTTAAACGTTTCTTAAGTTTTCTGACCTTGTTCTATCGCGTTCAGAACGGTCTTTAAATATACTTTTGCTGCAGTACGCCGATGCTTTGTGGAAAAGTAGTTTGAAATTTAGAAGGGGCTATTAGTATTCGTTGTCACTTAAACAGCTTTGATGTAGGGAAAAATCACACAGACATGTGAAGGTATATATGGACACCACACAGCACTGCTAGCAACATGTTTATTTTCAAGGCCAGAACAAGTTATAATCGCTTGACAGACAGTTCAACAAGTGCGATCATTCATAGGCACACCCGAAGAAGGTTTCTCTACCTGGATTAAATCATGACAAAGATAATACTGTATTCACTCCTGTAATGAGCAAACTGTTATGTCCGGTGTTGTCGTCGGCCCATAGACGTACGCGTTGGTCGCGGTAGTCCAAAAAGCTCAGACAGCCTCGAACGGTTAAAAACAAGTTTATTCCTATTCGGATGGAGGCGGCGGCCGAACTGCCGGGGGAAACGAACGGTGGCTCGTTTGCGCCGAGCGGGGAAAGGGGAGGAGTCAACATCTGGAAGCAGTTTCAGCAACCGGCCCTTCGCGGGTTCCGAGGCTCGCTCGTGACACAGGGGTGCTTGGAACACATCTCCTCTCTCCTTAGCTTGTCGCTTGGAAGTGATCTGGGAGCCGCCGTGGGCGCGTGGACGCTCTGGACGCACTAGGAAGAGAAGCCTCCGCTCGCTGGGTGTCGTTTCTCTTGTGTTCAGGGCCGGCGGGCAGCGGCACCGATTCATCTGGTGCGATATGCCAGGCTAAGTGGAACGAAGCTTCCGTCGAGGTGGCTGCTTGAATGGGAGGTTCCCTTGGCAAATTACCTGAACGGCGTAGCTGATTAAGGTGGCGGCGTGTGGCCTTTCCACTAATGTCGACAAGCCATGACTGCAAACCTATGCGTTTGAGTGCCGTCGCTTCGATGATTGCACGCACTTTGTCTTCAGTGGGATGGATACCCTGTGCGTCAATTTGATGTCCAAGAAAGTTCACTTCAGGCACCGCAAAAACACATTTTTCTTTACTGATGCGCAAATTAGCATTTGCTAGCCTTTCCAAAATGAGCTCCAAGCGTTCTGTGTGCTCTTCATTGGAGGCGCCACCGACAATAACATCGTCCAAGTAAACGCAAACACCTGGGATCCCGCTAAGTGTAGACTCCATAAATTTCTGGAAGATTGCTGGCGCTGCAGATATTCCGAATGGTAGCCTTTCAACTTTGTAAAGACCCTTAATAGTGTTTATTGTGAGCAGTTCAGACGTTGATTCGCTCACCTTCAGCTGCTGGTAGGCTTGTGTCAAGTCCAAGGTGCTGAAGATTTTTCCACCACGAAGCGTGCTAAAAACCTCTTCCGGTGTCGGCAGTGGGTAGGAAGATGCTTTTGTCACCAGGTTGACAGTGCTCCGGTAGTCTCCGCAGAGGCGTAGGGTACCGTTCTTCTTTCGGACGACAACGAGTGGTGTCGCCCATTCTGAATGTTGCGTCGGTTCGATGATCCCTTGTTCCTGCAGTCGGTCAAGCTCATTCTCGACTGACGTTCGTAGGGCGAAAGGCACCGACCTAGCTTTCAAAAATTTCGGCGTCGCATCCTCCCGCAGCTCCAGTGTGACTGGAGGTCCGTTGTTTCCTGGTATTTCTTCGGAGAAAACCGCTTTGTACTTATTTTGAAGCTGCTCCACTGACGGATAACTGGGTGTGTGGTGAACTCCGCCAATGACCACTCCAAGGGGGGTGAACCAATTTTGTCCTAAAAGGCTTGATCCAGAACCGTGGACGACTAGCAAGGGGAGCTGATGGGTCTGCCCGTTGTAGTACACGTCTACGCTGGCACAGCCCAGCAGTGGAAGGGAATGTCCGGACCACGTTCTCAGCTGCGTGTCGTCTTGCTTGGAATGGCCTGACTGCTGACTGGTGTGATGCACCGGCTCGACGTTCCGTCGAATACCCCTCTGCTGGTGACCGGCGCTCTCCGCTCGTTGGGCGATGTCGTAGGCTTTGGAGAAGGTGAGACCCGTCTCCGTGAACAGGCGTTGTTGTAGGCCTGCGTTACGCAGTCCGCACACAAAACGGTCACGCAACATAACGTCCAAAGGGAGCATAGTGGTGTTAGCAGGTGTGGCAGTCGATCCTCCCTCCTGCGCAGTAGCTGCAGCTGTCGCGGTCAACGTCCCGAAATTGCAGTCAGCAGCGAGCTTTTTGAGAGTCGCTACGTATTCGGCCACTTTTTCGCCTTCCAGTTGGTCTCGCCGTTGGAAGCGGGCTCGACAGTAGACCTCCGATGGCCTTGGGTCATAGTGCTCTTGTAGCGCTGCTACGATGTCGTCATAGTCAACGGCTGCTGGAGTGCGTGGCTGAATCAGGGCACAGACTGTGTCGTATGTCTGCTCCCCATACAGCGTTAGCAGGTTGGCCCTCTTCATTGCTGCATCAGTGATGATGTTAGCCTCGAAGTAAAATTGCAGGCGTCCAAACCACGATGACCATGATGAGCCGTTGAATTCGGGTAGCCGATTTGGGAGCCCGTGCGTAGCCATAGCTTGTAGCTTGTCAATATCGTTGTGTAGCGTTAGTCCAAATCTACTTCCTCGTCGCCACTGTTATGTCCGGTGTTGTCGTCGGCCCATAGACGTACGCGTTGGTCGCGGTAGTCCAAAATGTAGCTTGTCAATATCGTTGTGTAGCGTTAGTCCAAATCCACTTCCTCGTCGCCACTGTTATGTCCGGTGTTGTCGTCGGCCCATAGACGTACGCGTTGGTCGCGGTAGTCCAAAAAGCTCAGACAGCCTCGAACGGTTAAAAACAAGTTTATTCCTATTCGGATGGAGGTGGCGACCGAACTGCCGGGGGAAACGAACGGTGGCTCGTTTGCGCCGAGCGGGGAAAGGGGAGGAGTCAACATCTGGAAGCAGTTTCAGCAACCGGTCCTTCGCGGGTTCCGAGGCTCGCTCGTGACACAGGGGTGCTTGGAACACAACACAAACTCGCATAATAAACGCGCCCCCAGTTTCAGTCCTCAAAATTGGGATTTTTTCCCCGTGTAATAAGCGCACCTACTACATTTGTCTGCTGCAGTCCCGCCAACCAACACTTGGCGCCTCCTTGTTTATTGGATCTCTTTTGTTTTTTATTATTATGCCGACCCCATCTAGAACTCTCATAACATTCGAAATTTTGCTATTTGCACACCTCTAATAATGTATGTCGGGACTTTTTTCTGGCGTATCACTGACTGATAAATTAGTTCTGTTCACTGTTAGAGCTCCATCAACTTAATTTATGAAATCACCTGCCATAAAGTTATTAGTAGCAATTAGTTCACGATAACAAGTCCAGAGGTGAATGGCAGGCTGCTCATTCACGTTGCATTGACTGGGAGGCAACAGTGAAGCATGAGAACTCCATAGTAATTTTTGAAGAAAGCATTTATTGCTTTATTGTATATTCATTGGAATGGGGAGTGCCAAAAGCACTACAAACAAGAAAGGAGGAGCAGTACAGTGCAGTAAAAGCTCGTTAATTCGGATTTCACGGGACCGGAAAAACTGTCCGAATGAACCGAATTCCGAATTAACGAATGAACAGGGAAAACAACATTTAAAATAAAGCTGCAGAAGCATACCTTTATTTGTTGAAGTATTTTGTAATTGTCGTCTGCGTTTTCGCGCAGATTCCGGCTGACATCACAATTTTTCTTAACTGTTCCAAATGGCCAACAGCACGCAGGCTGTCGGGAGTGTTCAGGCAAGCGTCCTCTAATATTAACAGCGCCTCCGAGACTTCCCGTGAGGTGCGATGAGGTCGCGGCTGTATTTCTCGCATGATTCTTCGTCGGAATCGTGGTCTTCATGGGCGCCCGTGACATCATTATTAATCTCTTGATCGGTCAGGAGACCACTCGTGGCGACACCATGATCAATCGCGATGTAGTCCTGAAAGGTCACATCTGTGGGAAGGACAGCATCGAAAGTCGGGCAGTCATCGTCGCTGGACTCTGCTGACACCTCCTCGATGCCATCGTCAGCTACTGCTGCATGCTCGGGCCTCACAAAACCGCTGTGCCGAAAAGAGTAGGCGATGACTTGCGGAGTGTTTTTCTACACGTGGGCGATGATGTGCACTGCGCCGAGTAAGTCCACATGATACAACTTTCCAGCTTCTGAGCATAGGATCATTCGCTCTAGCAGGTGCTTGCGGTACACTTCACGTAGTGAATGATACCCTGGTCCATCGGCTGAAGAGCAGACATAGTGTTGGGCGGCAAAAAAACTACTTTGATGCTCTTCATTTCGACTGTACAGTTATGGGCACTGCAGTTGTCAACAACCATAATTATCTTGCGGTCCTTCGACGTGAAGTGCTGGTCCAACTGCTGCAGCCAGCCGCAAAAAATGTCTGATGTCATCCATGCCTTCCTGTTCGCTGTGTACTCGACAGGAAGGCTTTTGACGTTCTTAAAACAACGTGGCTTAAGCGCCTTCCCGACAACAAGTAGTGGCAAGCGCTCCGTGCCAGTCATATTGGCGGCAAGAAGCACAGTTATCCTTTGCTTGCACTTCTTGCCACCAATGCACGCGTTCCCTTTGAAAGTTACCGTCTTGTCGGGCAGAGCTCTGAAAAATAGAGCAGTTTCATCTGCATTGAACACGTCACGTGGTTCATATGTGGCGATGTGCTCCAGCAGCTTCACATTTCTCCACTCGGTGGTCACGCTTTCGTCAACACTGGCCTTTTCGCCGCGCACACTCCTGAAGACAAGTTTGTGTCTCTCTCGAAACCTCGCAAACCACCCTTCTGACGCTTTGAACGATTCAATGTTCATCATTGCAGCGTACTTCTCACCTTGCGCCATGATGAGAGGTCCGCTCAAAGGCAGATGCGCGTTGTGACAGTCAGTAATCCACCGGAGCAAAGCTTCTTCAAGCTGTGGATGAGCTGCGGTTCGCAACCGCTTTCTAGAGGCATGAAACTTCTCGCTTTCGAAGGCTTGTCGAATCTGTTGTTCATTTTTCACGTACGTTCCCAACGTCCTCCGCTTCACGTTGTACTTGGTCAGAACCTTCTGTCGCGATTCGCCGTTCTTCAGTGCTTCCAAAATTTCCACTTTAGTCGCCAAGTACTTCGCGTCGTAGTTCTGCCGCTTTTTCGGCGTTGCCATCACTGTAGCGCACGATGGTTGTGGCATGCAAATGCGGTCACAATGGAAGGAAAAGAGAACTCCGCAAGAAGAGATGGTTCCGACACGACAACACAAGGGAAAATGGTGTCGGAGGCGCTGAGTCAGGGTGTGCGCTGAGTGGAGAAGAAAGAAGACGCCGACGTTCGGTGACGCTGCGATCGCCCCCACTAGTTGATGATGATGGCGATGCCACTCAGGTTTCGGTTTCACTCCAGTGGTGCCAGCGCTGCTTTATGACACTTTTGTGTAGCAGCAGTCGTCAGCATTTGTCCGAATTAAGCGGTGCGGAGCCGAATTCCGACGAAATAACGAAGGTTTGGTCCCATAGATTAACATGCACTTTGGCCGGGACCAATAGAGCCGTCCGAATTATCCGAATTAACGAGCTTTCACTGTAGTATTGTGCTGTATGTGGTACAGTATTACCATAACCTGCTAAACCCTCTATTGTGAGGCTGCAGTGGTGGAGTGGACGGGAAAGCTTATTAACTTACGCCGATTTCAACAGTGCATGGAACGATTTCTCACCATTGTTTTTCATCCCAGGTGGTTCAGACTCAGGGCTGCCTGGCCGAAGCATTCCAGGAGCTTGCACATCGCAGCCCACCTCTGCAAGAAGAATTCCGATACAATGCTGAGGCGCAGCGGTCGCTGAGCAAGAATGGCGAGACGCTGCTCGGGGCGCTCAACTTCTTTGTCTCCTCCCTGGCCACCCTCTGCCACAAGACCATCGACGACACGCTCCTGACAGTGCGGCAATACGAGAGCGCCCGCCTGGAGTACGACGCCTACCGCACGGACCTCGAAGAGCTCACCCAGGGCACGCAGGGTACGGCCATCTCCTCCAAGATGGACGAGGCCCAGCGCAACTTTGCTATCCACCGGGACAAGTACGAGAAGCTCAAGGCGGATGTCACGATCAAGATGAAGTTCCTTGAAGAGAACAAGGTGACTTACTTTTTTTTATATTAATTGTGTCCTTACCTTACTTGGATAAGGTAGAATTACAGGGAAGATGGCAGCCTACAGCAACGAGAAATCCTTGGTACCAGGGGGTGTCGCTGAAGGCAATGTTTTTCCACAAGTAGTCTTGTCTTCAGGCCATCAACGTGCAGTTGCATCGTCGAAGAAAATGAGACAGTTTACCTTGCTTAGTACTGAAGTAAAGACTGGTTGATTCACACATCACTAATCTTAATTTTTCAGCATTAATAGTAGCATGTATAGAAACACATTTCTTTTGTGGCTGTATCCATCGGCCCTACGTAAAACCTGCACTTGAATTGGAGATTTATTCATCGCAGGCAAGTGATACAGTAGCAGCTTTGTTAGGTGAACTTGTAGGAAACCAAGGCACAGCTACAGAATCGAAGGTTGTGCAATACGATCATTAGAGAGATTCTACCTGCTCTAATTGGTATAGGAAGCGTTAGGAAAACAAGGGCAATGGGAAGCGACAGAGCTGCATCGCTAGCTCTTTACGTATCTCTGCCCATTCCTTTCGTCCCCGATTTTTGGAAGTGCGTAACGCCGGCACAGAATCTGCCATGCATTGCGATCCTGAGGTGATGCTCTCTGTTATTGCTTCAACTTTGCAGGTGAAGGTGATGCACAAGCAGTTGTTGCTGTTTCACAACGCGGTGTCGTCTTACTTCTCGGGCAACCAGGCCTCGCTTGAGGCTACCCTCAAGCAGTTCAACATCAAGGTGAAGAACCCAAACTCCAACTCACCTTCTTGGCTGGAGCAGTGAGGCTCGCCACGACTTGGGCCTAGTCTCCGTCATCGACTTTCCTACTCCCCTACCCCTTCCCTCTCGCTCGGCCTGTCTCTCGGACGTTCGTATTCGGCGGTAATGCTGTCAAGGGAGGGGGGTGGTACTGACGAGGCGATGCACCATGCTTTGATGCCGGCCTTGATGGGATATTGTTCGCAGTTCTCTTTTTTTCCACCATATCTCTCTGTTTCAAAGGCCAGCGTTCTGTTGTGTGTGTCCACAAGTCAGATGCATAGCTTCTGAAGGTGCATGACCAAACAAGTCATGAAAGCAGGTGCAGTAGTGTATTGTGCAGCTGTTGGAGCTGTTGCACAGATGTTTCTGTTGTGGAAATTTTCAGAGTACAGGTGCACACAAACCGTTTGACATTTTTGTTAACAGCAAAGACTCTTTCTGGATCCTCTTCTCGAGCTTTTTTTTTTCTCCACTGTGCGACAAGAGGGTTGTGTACCACTGCATTGATGCTTAAGCACTCATGTCGGGCATGATAACTGATGTAACATAACTGGAGACAATTTTAAGCATTGAAATGCTTGGAATATTCATGATACATTTTAGCATGGCAAGTATACAGGATGTTTAAACTAAGGGATTAGCAGTGCAAACACAAGGCAAAGGAAAGAAAACTTAAGGGCAGGCGATGTGTACATATTTGCACTGCTCATCCCTTCTTTGAAAAAAATGCTAATTTAGCCCACCTCTTGCCGCTTGCTCAGTGCAGAAGGGTGTTAGTCAGTACCGTATTCTGTGCAAGTCGCTAGGTGGGATCTGTAAGTATCCTGGCAACTCGTAAATCAAATCGTAAAGCATGGTCTCGCCCAAATGTACCCACGATACAGCTGTCATTTGTTTTTGTGTAACATAGCATTAATAGGAGCCCTACATATGAAACAACTTTGTTAATTCAGGATCTTAAAAACCACTCTTTTTCTTTTTACTGTTCTTTGAACTGCAAGCTTTTCCTTTCTTTATTTTCGCAAAATCAGTTTCTTTTGCACCATTTTCTGATAGTGATCAGTAGCGTTGTCACCACTTCTTGCGTGCTCTGTTTTCGTTTTGCAGCGATGGTGGCATCGTGTATAGCCGTCTGGGTTGCACTGCGAAGCCGCGGTGTTTCTTCCCTGAGGTTGTGACCGAAACTGTTGCGTGATGTTCATGATCCCCATGTCGTGGTTTCCGTCATGCACTGTGGCAGCACATGTTCATCAAGGTCAAATGAAAGAGGCCTGCTGCCACACTTCTCCTCGGAGCAGCTTTTTGGACTTCTTCTACTTGACTATAAAAGAAAACTTCAGGCAGTCAGTAAAGAATGCAGAACCATGTGGTTAAGCTATTCAGTTTGTCATCATATTGCACTGTTTTAGGACTAAGTTGGTGACATTGCGACGTCATTAAAGTGCACATTTTTCTGTTATGTTCAGCCCTCACATTCAAACTTTCACAAGTTTAATGTGGAAAGTCCACACAGCTTCATATTTAACTCTCCTAAGTTGAAAAATATTGCTTTCGAAATATTTACAAGAGTTTTAATGAGCATGATTAAGTTGCGTGCACCTGGTTCGATACTGTGATCAGCAAGTAGATAGCTAAAAAAAAATGTTCGGAAGTGTTCAGGCAGAGGCCATTGTGGTACTCCACACCACATGTCAGCTGGAGTTGGACGTCAAAAAGGCCATTTGGAGTGCATAATTGCCTTCATGTCTTGAAGTTGCGCAGTGTGATCGAGTGTCGAAATAGCTGTGGTCTATACTTGCTTTGTCTTGCCAATTCTGCGCACTGCTGTGAAGATAAGAACTCGCCTTGGCCATTTAATAAGCTGGAAGGCCTGCTTAGTGTCCGCTGACAATCTTGCCATGAGCGAGTCAGCTGAATAGAACGACTGCAGAAAGATTAGCAGCGTGTAGTAGGCAACCCTGCCTAAGCCTAAAACATTGCAGGAGGTGCTTGTTATTTATTAGCATCTCTAAGCCCAAGCCTCTTTTCCAGTCTGTGAGATGGAAATCAGAGAATTTCATTTTTGATGGTGAGCACAGCATTTCTCGTCAATACTTTGTCGTGTTTTCCTTTTACTTGAAGATGTGACTATCCTGGGCAAGTCAAACGATAATTAAAATTTTGTATATTCTAGAGAAATAATACCTAATATAATTTAGTGTTATGTTTCGGCATGTACCATACAGCCATCTCATCTTTAGCATTCCACTCTGCCAACATATCAGGTGAGGCAGCATCCACTGGACACTTTTTTCCAGTGTGAAATAAGATAATTAATGAATTAGTGAGGTTTAATTAAAAATCTTCACTTGTAACTGTGGCTAGACCATATAACCACCAAGACATTACAGTACATTGTTGGCTTTCCTGTGCATGTATGTACCATAGGTATAGTTTATTTGTAAGCAGATATGCTGACAGGAATTTTACTTCGTGGAAGGTCTAGTGCCTTTTCCTGGTGTGATCCTGTTTCACTTATCTTTAGCACTGTTATTCTTGGCTTTTTTGTTTCTGTATATTGAGCACAGTTTTTTTGTGTTCTTGCTTTGTTTTTACAGAATCATTAAGGAAAAGCATGGACATCAACATCTTTAACATCCCAAGAGATTTAGACAGGTTGTCCCAACTTTTTGTAGTTACACGGAAAGGCTGATGCGATTGCCTGGTGGAGCACAATTTTGTGCCTCTTAAAATGCTCTGTTTGCTTTCCCCTCATACTTTTTTCGGTCCTGTTGCCTGTATATGTTGCTTCTTATTGCATGCCATAAATTTTTTTGCAGCCATTTGTCTAGTCAAAAATTATGTGCAGTTGCCATATCTCCATATCTTGCCCAAGGCATAATGGATTTTGTTTTTTGCATGCATGTACATATGAAAAAATAGTAAAAGGTTGCTCTCTGCTGGTGCCTCTGTCGACATTATAGCGTACTGTGTGTTAGTAGAAAATTGAATTCTTATGTGTTCAAGGAAGCATTTTTTTTTCTTTTCTGCACTTCGGCTGACCATGAATGGTCACGCTCTAATCGTGCGGCAAGTCATCAAGTGCTATACCTTAAGCTAGACCTTGTGCATGTGGTCGGGAAGGCAAAGCAGCTGGGGTCTTTTAGCTGAGGCCGCTATTTTTTATGCCGTTAACCTTGTGCTCTCTAGCTAAACACTGAACTAGGCTTGCCTTTCTACTCCAGTTGTCATACTGTTTTGTTGACTGTAAGATTTTCATTATTTAAAAAGATTGCATTATATAAGCTAGGACCTATTTTTAAGTGTCTCTTCATGTCGAGGAATTTTTTTTTTGCGTCATGTGAGAAGAGAGATTGCGAGATATAGTAGCTGCTCTACATACTTTTGCCGTGTTTGAGTAAGACTTGCACTCAGTGGTGCTCGAGCGCAGCCTTACATTTCTTTTTATCTGAAAATACACTGCCCTCTCGCATTGGCATGTCTCACTCATGCTCTAGTCTGCATTCAATAGACTTCTTTTCTTTGATAAAATCCCAGAAGTTTGATTATTCTTTCAACAAGCTTTAGGCAGTAATATACCAACTTGGAGATTTCTTGTTCAGCAGCTACAAACATAATTTGTCCAAGACTTGCATCATTTTGAAGCAGCAGTATGATGTTATAGCAAACGTGTAATAATTGTTGGAGTCGGCACTGAACTGGTCTAGGACCACAAGAACTACTAGAAAAGCGCTTCACATACTATAGTCCCTTTATCGCGGGGGTCTGGCCCGAATGACTGAAGCACTTCAACCGATAGGGGCTGAAGAAATAGTCATGCTTATGTACTCGGCGATGTTTTCTGATGGTGGGTTCATTGAATTTGTGGCTCATGATGAGGATACAGAGTGCATGTTCATTTTTTACATGCTTGTGTGCATGTACATTTCAGTTGGACTTTTGCAGCCATCTAAACTTCTACCTGACTGAGTCTGCTTGCACCACAGGATTGTAGCGTTTTTCAACAGAACCATAACAAGATTTTGAAATTGAAAGCGCATTATATTTTCCCACAACTGGAGCCATATTCCGAAACTATCATTTCTTGAGATATTGTTGAAATGTCGCTTTCAATGTGCTGATTGGCAGGTTGAGGAAAGGTGTGCAAGTGCTTGCTCTGACTTGTCATGCGAAGCGACACTATCGCTCAAAATGATCGCCTCATAACATGGCTCCTAGAAACGATTCTTTTTCAGGTATCAGCAAACCACAAAAAGTTTGTTAAAGCACTTTTGTCGCAATTACAAAACTCGATGCCATGCAGTTTGGCTAACGCTTCGATGTCATGTGCCTGAACGCTCCCTGTGCACCTGCGTATGACTGTTGGAAAGAGCAGATGTTACCATAGGATCTACAAAGCTTAAGACATTGCTAGTGTGCAGTTTCATCTGTGTGGCCTCGCGGTTGAGTGGTGCCTTTTATGTCTCGTTTCTACGAACTTTTAATGGCCCCCACAAGCTGTTAATAAGTACGCATAAAAAATATCTGTAGCTGGCAGAGAGCTCGAACATTCCTTGCAGTTTGAGGTACTTGTATTTAAAATTTCTGAGAGTATAATTTGCACCTGCTGCTGCGAGCTCCACTAGAACAGAAAAAAATAAAGTGTCTGCATACAAATCACAGAAGTACCTGCATAATGCAGGCTGAAGCTCTATAAATCTTTGCAGCAGAATTGTTGACATTAATTAAAGATCCGAAAACAAGGTTTTACGTGTGACTGATATTTCTGTTGTATTCTTTTGAAGCATTGCACGCCTCCTGGCAGGTCGCGCTGTATGTGTGAAAACGTAGCGCAATATGCTTCTGCTTTTTGAAGGTTTCACGGCTGCTATGATGTGTTCCTGTAGTGAGGACAACCCCAAATTATTTACGAGCAAAATGTGCACAATGGCCTAAAGTATGAGAACGCTTGTACTTGCTCACCATTGCTTATCTATATCTGCTGAAGTTATTCACATGAATTTGGTCCCGTAGATTACATCGTCGACTAATTTCTTGCTGCACAAGCATTTGCTGCCATTATGAAGCTGCTGGAGTGATGTGCATTATTTTTGTAATAATGAACTTAAATAGCTCATCTAAATTATTGCTTGCTTGTGTTGAGCTGCTTGAAGTGAATAAAGAAAAAAAGAAACTGGAATCTGCATAAGGTGTGAATTTTTGATGGACTTGCGCTGCTCAGGGATGATAACGAGCTATTTGTTTTTCTCGTTTTAGTGTATATGAAACGCAAGACTGCCAATTCTGCTGCCTTGTCGTACGACACTACTCGTTTTGCGCAGCGATAGTTTCTCATGATGAAGCCTTGCGAGGCATTTAGTCCAAAAAAGTTTAGTAATGTATAAATTAGATAAGTTGTGAACAGCCATGACTCATGGCACTAGGTTCCCCGTGAATTGGTTTAGTTAAGAGCGATGTTCCCTGGTGCAAATACGTCAGAATGAAATCAAAATACGTTCAAATTTTTTGTTTTACGAATTGAAGTACGTTTTAGCTGCTCAGTAGAAATCAGTGGTCTTGGTGCGACGGGGTCGCAACGTAGCAGCGATAAGCACGATAAGACGAGGACAGTAGAAGCGTGACAGAACTCTTCCAGCAATTCGAAAACAGACACAAGAAACAGTGGATTATAAAAAATACTGATGAAATAAGCATTTATTGCGATGCGATCACACTATACGTGGACAGTAAATTCCCAATGTCAAGTGCAAGTGCAGTGGTTCAAGCTCGGGATCAGTTCACTAAAAGAGCTCCGAATCCATGGACGTTTTCCCTAGACGATCAACGATGAGGTTGGTTGTGTCGATGAACCTGTTGACGCAGTTCTGGATACAGTTCTCCGTCTTTGAATCCATCCTGGCGCCGGGTTTTTCGACACACACATCCCAGCACTTTTCCGTGAGTTCGTGCACGAGGTACTGGTACCGTTGCTTCTCGGTCTCACCTTCGATAAAACTCTTCAGTTCTTCTTCGGAGTTCATGATTACGTGAATGACGCCGCAGAAATTCACGGCTGCTCGCAGAATTCTTGGGAGCGAAATGCGAAATACACCACTTCTTTTCCAACAGTCAATCTTTTTAGCATGACCTACTACACTCCTGACCTGCCCAGAGAGCACCTCTTCCAGCGCCCACGTTCTAGTTCATACCTTCTGCCGCTAGGGCCGTCACCTACGAGCGGCGTGGCGCTAGGCAGCACCTGCTCGCTGACGTCATCTTCACTCTTTGTGGTCAAATTTTGACCAACAAAGCACTCGTAGTGCGTATTTATGATCCAAAATTTAGAATTATTCAGAAATAATAATACTAAAAGACATTCAGAATTTTTTTGCAATAAAATGCACGCGACCACGCATAGGCTGCCCTACATCGTGTAAATCTACGGGTTCCCACGTTTGTCAACCAGTGTGCTATAAATACTCAAGCGCTCTGAACACCTTGCTTAACCAGCAATGTATGGGAAGAAATAGTCACATATATGCCGCCAGTTCACTGCAGAATGCAGGCATTCTTATACCAGCGCCTACAAAACAACCGTAAAGAAACAGACGAACAGGTTATAGGTAGCGCCACCAATGGTGAGCGGTTGAACGAGAGCGGGGACACGCGCTCCCATAGGAACCCTGCTATCTGAACAGGTCAGGAGTGTAGTAGGTCATGCTTTTTAGCGCCGCTAACTCCTCTCGAGAAAAGGCGGTTAATGTTGATGATGATGGTGCAATGCTCAGCGCTCCGCAAACGTAACAAAACTAACAAGTAGCAGAATAATATATCTAAACTGCGTTAATAATATTTTCGTCAATACTCATCAGCTTAGCAACTAAATACATCGCATATAATATTTAGTGCGAGACAGTGATGCCGATACTGCGGCTTGCTCGTCAGCTATGCGCTGCTGGCGTTAGTTCTTGTTTGAAGCGTATTTTTGTTTGCGAAGGCGTTTCGTGCTCTTATTAAAGAGCCCGCACATACATGCGTAGGTTTCGTCGGTTTCGTTCGCCAAATGTTTCGCTCGTACGCTGCAGCGATCGCCGGAAAAGAAACAGCGGTGCGGTAAGTTGACGGGCTCGCACTCGCCGATTTGCGGCCGATCGTTCCGAGCATTGCAGTCAGCTGTTATCGCACGCGGTGGTATGATACGGGTTTCTGTCAGTAATTACACGGCGCGGAAGATACATTGCGATGTATAGAGCACAGGCGTGCCATACATGGTGTAACCCCGATTGCCCCCGAGCCGCTTCCGCATTGATCGCGTTACAACGCGATTGATAGCGCGCCTCTTACAGGTTGCTTTGAGCCGGACCTGATGAATCTCGCTGCCAATGCGATTCAATGCCAAAGAAATCGCCGCCGTCGCATCACAGCCGTCGTACAAATTCGAAAAGGAGGGCGTGCTCTTCATCAAGGAGCGGCAGGAAGGACTCTTCCGGCGAAACGATGGTAAACTTCCCTTTTCTTTTTTTGCTTGTATTCGTGAACACCTCTTGGCCTCCTTTCGCATAGCAGCCTGTTGAAAGGAGTGTTAAACTGTCAGGGGATTTAGACGCGTTAGATGTAGCTGACCTTACGCAGGTCTAAACAACGAGCAGACGCTCTATTTTGTCCTGTTTGACGGGTGTTACTGTCGCGCGCACTAATTACATATATTGGTTTCGATTACTCAGTGTTCACGGAACGATGGTGCCGGCTAAGAGGCAACCTGTTTTTCTACTGCAAGACGAAAGATCCGGTAAGTGGGCTGCTAAATCGCGATTTCATGTAGATAATAAACTATTTTGCGTATAGAGCTGAGCAATGCCCTTGAGCAGCAATTTTCATTTCGTTACAAGCTGTCCTGTCGCCGTGATTCCCTGTGTGTGACGGGTGGTATTGAGCTCTCACAGGTGCAGTTGTAGCTGTGACAAATTGTGGTTATGATATTGGCTGTTTGTACCAATACCACTATTAAACAAGAACCAATTTCAGGAGGAACATAACAGCAATGGCTAAAGTTATGCTGAATGATAACAACGAAAACCTACACACCATCTATGACAAACTAAAGTAAATGTCAGCAGTTAATGGTACACCTTTACGTTGTCGTCGCTTGTAACAAAGGGGGACAGTGCTCTGATGATTTTTTTTTTTGGAAGCAGATCCCAGTGCATGCTTGGTTGCCTTATTAAAGCATCCTGAAACACCTGTCAATATAAAATGCCTATTTCTATTTTCAAAAGGCTGAGGGTGACCGGTAAGGTTCGATTAAATGTGGTGGGTAGATCAGCTTAAAAGAACATTCACTTTCTTTTATTCTTTTATAATTTAAATATTAAACTCATTTCTGATGAAGTGAAAATGCAGACGAGCTGGACTTCTTTTTCGTATACTGGGGTAGATCACCTGTTGTCAACCTCTCTTAAGTGCAGTCAAAGTGCTCCACCGATTTACATTCATTAAGCTATGGAATTGACATTCCCTTGCAATTATTACACCATAGGTATGCCATAGCGAGGGACTGGAGATTAATTTTGACCTCCTAAGGATGCTGTGCTAACACCGTAGCATAAATCCGCGAGTCTTCTGTGCCCAGATTTAAACGCTGCCACCACGGCTGGGAATCGATCCTGCACCCTCATGCATAGCAGTGGAACACTGCAGCTTCTACAGACAGAGCTCAGAGTATCAACATACTTCAAAAACAGGCTGTAATTTCACACCTTATGAAACTGATGAGATTTCAGTTTCTGTGGAATAAGCTGAAGAGCTTAAGGCATTTGGTCACTCACCTGAATATAAACTTATTCAGTTCATTGAAGTTATTTCTTCTAGGTGGTGCCTACTTCAACTAATGGTAGATAGTTATGCTTACATTGGCACACTTTAAATGCATTCAAACACTGCTATATACAGTCATCTGGGCTAGTTGCCACTGGTTCATTTTGCTTCAGTGCGACTAGAACGACAGAAAAGCAAAAGGCACACAACCGTGTCTTGTCGTTCTTGTGTCATGTTTTGCATGAAAACCATATATTTCAGCAACCCAATCCCTGTTTTAATGAGCAGCAGTCAGTGTAACACACAGTATCTAAATATTGTTAATGGCTCAATTAGTTAATGCCTTTACTATCTTCAAAATTTGTACTAATGCAATCCCTAATCCTGGGCGACATTTTCTTAATTGATGCTAACACTGTTCTGCCTTGTCAGTCAAAAACATTTCCACATTGAGTGAGCTCTACAGCTAGACACATGTTTTGCTGACTCAAAAGCACTGAGAGAAATAATGTTTTATATGCTCCAGTGTATCAAACACATATCTGGTTATATATTTGTTGTAAAAACTGTTACCGACAAGAAAAGCTTCAAGGATAGCATGTCAACATAAATACTCTGAAAATGGACTATTTTGGCGATGTGCAGTCATGCGGAGACTTGTGTTATTGACATTACTTATTATGAACAGTTTTTAGATAATGAGTTGTTCTCATGGCAAACTTAATTAGAAACTCGGCACTTTTTTCTGTATGCAACTATAATTTTTATTGTTTGAATAGTGAAGTATGTGTTTGGAAATAAACTTGCTGGTATATTGAGATACACGTAGTAGCTGAGTTTTGCCTACTATAAGTAACATTGAAAAAGATGTAACTGCATAAAGAAATGAATTTTCAATACAGATTTAATTAACTGGCGGTACAGTCCAAACACTCTGTGCAGTGTGTGCAGTTCCTTTCATGCAACTGACTGCTTCATTTCAACCGACAAAGCGCGCTATAAAATTCAGGTCATTTTTTTGACGGGAAAAACCTGGCTCAGTGTGTTGTTGAGGGGGAAGGAAAAGAAAGTGGCAGGCTTTTTATTTTTCAGTGTTCCGAACCAGTTGGAGTTATTGTTCTCGAGCGTCATTCTGTGAAGGATGGTCCCATTTCTGGAGGCCTCTATTGTTTTACCATTGGTGAGTTGTGTTTGCATGACATGTTAGTCTGCTTTGAAGAATGAAATCTGGGTTAGATCATTTTGAAGTTTTTGTATTGTGTCGTAGGCCTATCGATAGAAGCAATGTCTTAACTATTCTGGAGAGCCCTTACAATTTTTGCAAAATTTTATGACCATGAGCTGTGACTTTTCTTTCTTTACGTTATTTCTGAGGGGCAGAAAAGTCATTAAAAAGTATATCAGGTTGGTTTATAAATGGCAGTTTGGCTTCTTTACCTTCATTTTTGTTGTAATAATTAAACAGCACTTTCCTTTTTTTTTTTACTGGATTCATCCGATTATGTATATCATCTGATATCAGTGAGCTTACACCTGCTACTAATCAATTGGCACAGTACGCGCTGGGCAGATTGAATGTTAAGAAAATAATGCAAAGGTTGATCGAGCGTGCAGATTGGAAGCGGCAACTCTTCGATTCTATGCAGGCAAGAAACATTTTCACAGTTAGAATTGAACAGGCATGACTAGTTTGGAAACAAATTGCTATTAAAGGGGCACTGACACAAAATTTCGGAGCAGTATAATAAGCGAGATAAATTTATGTGGTGACATGCACATCTACGAGATATCAAGGGCAAATATAGTCTAGAATATGTTTAAAACCAATTTTGAAGTGCACGCCGTGCGACTGAGAGAGATGTGCAACCCCTCGCGATGCTGACATCAATGCAGGTGCAATGTAAACAAGCTACATCACAAGTTTGTGTTAGCTAGCTGCTGGCATGCGCCTTGCGGTTACGCTACCTGCAATTTTTTCCTCCGTGCCTGCGGCTTCACGTGTGCTAGCTGTCAGTGCAGTGCCCGCTCCCGCACGCTCTTGCGCACAGCACCCACATCACAGTGTTGCGTGATCAAATGGCCAGTTGTGTTTACTTTGTCCCCGGAACTCCTCCTGCATAGCCCGATGCTCTTTGAAACTGAAGCTGAGATTGCAATTCTGAAAACGTCTTTAATTAAATAACCGTCGCATACTTGTGTAAAGGAAGTTTTCTGCCGTGATAAGTGGGTCGTAAGCTACTTATTGCAACAACAAGAAAAAAACAAGGTGTAATGTTTGGGTGTCAGTGCTCCTTTAACCGTTATGCCATAGACATGTGCCCGTTAAAGTGATATGTCACATATATAGGCTATTTCAGCTGGTTTGCATTGACCGTTACATAAGAACACATTTATAATGTAAAGAGCGCAGTATTGTTGTTTGTATTTTTGTGCCCAGGTTACAATAATATTGTTTTTTGAGTTGCAAAGATGGCTAAACTGTTAAACTGTAGGTTGCAGTGCAAAGCTGGCTTCCTTATGCAGCTCTTACGATTGCTTCAGGTAACTGTGGAAATATAAATAAGTTTTTAGCACCCATAATAATTGTAAAGCATTAATGGTTCTAGTGTAATTATGTTTCTTTTAGCATTACATCACTGTTACTGTCTTTCTATTGAACATAATAAGGATATCCGAAAGTGGCATTAACTGCTGTTGACACTAAGGCAATCAAACCTTGAAGGTGAACACTTCGGCATGCAAAGCAGTAACTGAGCTGACCTGAAGCACGTGTCCAGCTCCACCTTTTTGTCTGCATGTTTTGCTCTCTTACACATAACTATTATCATAGCACTAAGCCATAAAATTAGGTCATTGAGAAAGCCAAATATGGTTCCCAATTTCACCCTCATTTCTGAGGCTTCTTATAGGGTGTAGGCCTAGGCGTGCAAAGATGCGCTATGTGTGTGGTGAATTCGATGGGAAAATACTGCGCAGCCTTTGAAGGGGACGAGCTGGCCATACATATGGCAGCCCAAGGCTCATCGGAGCGCGAGGCATGGACGAGCGTGTTGCGGGACTCTAGTTACGAGCATGTGCGGGAGGAAGTGCAAATGCTCCGCTCCCGTCTCCTGTCACGTCAGCGAGAGTCCGACCCTGGCCTGTACAGCGGGCCATCTTGCAAGCGCTCTCAGGATGCGGATGCCTCCTCTTCGAGTGAGTCAGCAGCAAGTTAGCAGATTTGGTGAACGAAAAGATTCTCTTGAAAGTTGTTGATTTGCTCCGTTCAACAAAGTGAATAGTTCTAAATGTAAAGTCATCTGAACTCTTTTATTTGCTCTTTTGTTTCTTAGCAAAAATATAGGATAGAGATGCTAGTACGAAATGATAATTTTTCCTTATAATGATTAACCTACATTGATGTTGTTCATTTTGCAGGCAAAAAAGACCCACTTCAAAATGAACCATTCCTTGAGCTTGGGCTTGGTGAGTGAAAATTCACTTTTTTTGTGCTTCCAGGAGAGAGAGAGAGAGAGAGAGAGAGGTTGTGTTGGAAAGGAATAAAAGAAAATGCATCATAATAGACTGTTCTGTTAATTCTGCTTTTATCGAAACTGGTTAATACTCTAGCACAGCTGAGTACAATGCAAAAAAAAAAAGCAGCTAGGCGTCA
Source organism: Rhipicephalus annulatus (assembly GCA_013436015.1). NCBI lineage: Eukaryota > Metazoa > Arthropoda > Arachnida > Ixodida > Ixodidae > Rhipicephalus > Rhipicephalus annulatus. The sequence goes on from WOVY01012445.1 coordinate 109,707, forward strand.
AGTGTTAAGGAATGTAGCACTGAACTGTTTTGTTGTGTTACCACATTGCAGTATCTTTATTTTACATATGGTGTCGACTATGAAGGCGTAGCATATGTCAGGTGCTCTAGCAGTGGCTGTCACTCTATGATGATGAGGAGATCGAGAGAAAACGAAAATATTATGCTTGTCACCAAGCTGTCTTAGAAATGGTTAACAGCAAAATTTGTGTGTATATTGCCAGTGAAATCACTGGTTATATTCAATTTCTCTTTTAATTAGTAACATTATTGAGGGGTATATCAAGATTACGAAAGTCAAATCAAACAGTTTGTGGCATATACAGTTAAAGAAAATCCTGTGCTTAAACCCATTTTCAGAAAAGCGGTCTGAATTTGTGTACCAAGTCATATTGGCATTCTGATTATGATACATTTGAGCACATGTAAACTGAAACAGCGTCAGAAGATGCCAGTTCTCAGCTTGGATGCTCAGTTTTTTAATGTGTTAGCTCCTAAAAAACATCTTCTTTATACACTCGTATACACGATGTCTTATTCCTCATCTGCCATGTTTATTGACTGCGACTTCTCAGTGGCGTTACTATTATTTTTTTTGATACGTCAGATATTGTGTAGGTACAGGTTTACCACCACTGTATTACACTGAGTCTTCTTACACAGTTTATAGTTCAAGTGAATTTATCAAAGTAATGGGACAATGAAAATCATTCTTTTCCATACCACACACAGCATGTGACAACTTGCGCTGCGATGCTGATGGCCAGGCCCCCAACCCACTTGTTGTCGTTCTTACTGGAAGGCCTCGGCATGGACTCTGGAGCAAGTTTGCTCAGACTGAAGTTGTTGAAGTAAGTTCTTAAAAAAAGTAGCTCTTTCAGCTGCATTTTTGCATTTTCATCTTGGAAACCGTGCAACACAGTTGTTTAGCTGTACAAATGCATACCATGATTTATTTAAGGAAATCAATGATGAGTGTTTTTTTTAAAACTTAGATGTTGTCACTGAGTGAACATCTTCACCTTTCACGTTTTGCCTAATTTCACCATGGCATAATGCAATATTATAGCAATAGCGCAAATAACCTATGGTCTGTGAAATTGCAGAATCAATGCTGAAAATAGAAGGGCTGTTTAAGATTGCATCATTGGCTCAAGACAAATACATTTAGTAAAATAAGGTAGTTAGAGATGTTTATTTTAGAGTCAATTTAAATTGGCAGATGGTGACAATGACTGCGATGCTGTATTAGCTCGAGTTCACTACAGTGATGAGATGGTTCCGAAGATACGATCGCCTTGTTGTACATTTTGAGAAAAATCTCTGTTCACTTCAATGCTGGGTGAAAGAAGAGAAATTTTTTCGTGGGGCTGATCTTGTTGTTAGACACAACCAAACGAATCTAGAAGGTTTGGCCATGGAAAGCATAGGGGGTGCTAATTGCTGTCAAAAGTACTGTGTAAATAGAGCATTAGACACAAAAGCTGTGGATTTGGATCTTATCAACGAAATGGGGTGATTTCATGTGCACTTCAATCCATTTCAGTTTATATCATAATTACTGCACAATAGTTGAAAACTCCTATTAATGACCCCTATGCTTTGCTTAGTCTAATTGTCAGTGGGATCAATTTTATTGTTTACTTCAGTGCTGTGTTGGGTCAACGATACTATTCAGAGTTTCAAGGTCGAGTAGCCACAGTTGATAAACGTGACCCGCAATAAACAGCCCATGAGGAGCCCTCTGTACTCGTTTATCTGCGCAGAAGAGCAGTAACCCGTGTTTCCTGACCACTGTGGGATTCCTAAAAAAGCAAGCATGTGCAACCACCGAGGTCAAGCTCTGTGTTTACGATGTCAGGGAACGAGTTACCTCTACGGTGAGTGACATGTTTTCTGCATTTTTCATCTACATAGGGCTGCATTCAAGACCACTTGTCTAACAAAAATGCTTTTGTAGATTTTGGGGATTTTTTTGTTTTATTTGCTCTTTGAGCACGTGACAAGATAACAAGATAGCTCTGAGAACTTCCTCGCTCTGTATTGCTTCTTTTGCGTAATAGCAAGTGTTTTTTTGTTATTGTTGATGAGAGCAAGCGAGAAATTCCAGTCAGTTTTATAGTCGATACCTACTAGGTTGTGAACATTGGCAACAAATTTTTTTCTAGAAACCGCAAACTTACGCTCAGCAAGACACCACAGTTGAGGATTCTCTGTTTAAAAAGTTCCTTCTATTTGACTTTATTTTTCTCCGGGGCAAGAAAATGTGATGCATACATCCTTATCAGTAAATGAAACCCCCCATTAAGTGGAACACATTTCTTTGATCCCTTCAGCTTTTTTTTAATGAGATTATACTGGGTTTAAATGGTAAACGTATGTCACATTGACTGCAATCGTCCCCTAAGTGTACCTTCGTAGTGTTTACAAATGAAGCTAGCAAATAAGGCTTCCCAAGCTTGTCACGCAGCCGTCAATAAAATCGTTTATTTGGAGCAGATGGGAAGTTAGTCAACTCTTTCTTCACATATGGGCAGCAGCCATGAAAATTAGTTCAATATTTATTGAATCAAGTGCGGCCCTTGTCAGAGATTATATGGTATTGGGACTTATTCTGGGATTTATTGTACCTCTCTCAATAAAGCGTTTCCTGTGTGCCTGTTGTTGCTGCTTTTTTAGAAAACTCTGCTAGGCGAAGCCACGTTCGCCCTTGGCACACTAGTCCAAATGCCTGGCTGCTTCCTCCGTCTTGCCCTCATGTAAGTCTATCTTCTTTAAAAAGCTTTGTTGCATTTTTCAATTACACATGCGACTGGCAATTGTTTGCCAGCTAAGCCTCTTTAAAACAAACTTCTGAAGCTGTAATCTTAGTGTTTGGTTTTATCATAAAATATTCAGTGTTCTTCCATCAGGATGACATCTGTCACGAATGGATTTTTCTTTTGCCCATGTGCAGATCACCGTCCTATGAAAATGTGGGTTTCGTAACCGTTACCGCCAGGGAACTTGAACCTGAGCTTACCCTGGCGAACAAAAAGGATGCAAGCGATTTCTTTTGGCCTACGGTAAGATGACAGATTTCATTTGAGGTAATGAGGTTTGTAAAAAGCACTGCCTTACTTACTAAAGGGTTAGTATTAGATCAGGAAACATGTGACAGTTGAAGCTTGAGTGAGTTGGTAAGAATCCATTTTGCAGGTAATAACAGTGCATACAAGATTAGAAAATTGGGTGGGACAATGAAAGACAAAGCGGAGCTCTTTGACTGATTATCCTGTATTGTTTATTTCTTGCATGCACTGTTAACACCTTCTGAGGGAGCCTTTCACTACAGGCACTTAGCCATGAACAGGTGTAAGTAAGCATGGTTAGCATACCAGATTAGAAATTTAGGTGGGACAATCAGAGGCAAAGAAGAGCTTTTTGACTGATTATCCTGTACTGTTTATTAATCTTGTATGCACTGTTAACACCTTCTGAGGAAGCCTTTTACTAAAGGCACTTACTCAGGAACAGGTGTCAGCATGGCTGGCCTTCTGTAAATCCTTTTGTAATTTAGTACTAGCTATAGTACTAACTAGAAAGGCTATCTACTAGACCAAGTTCTTTAACTTAACTAAATGAAAAGTTTTATTGTCTCTAAGCTACATAGTTAGCTATGATGAATGGCATAGGGCGAAGGGGAGGCCTAGAGGGCAAAAAGTGAATGCATGAGACTATATTACCCCAAAGCTTGTGATGCAGGTGTTCTTGCATTACATTACTATTGTAATGTAGCTGTGTTGCAAGCAGGAATTGTTATGGTTACCTTCGATTCAAAGGCAGAACACCATTGTCTCTAAACCGCTGTGATCGGTTGGCCTCACCTGCGCGCACATTGTTCACTTTTTTCAAACACCATAAATTACGATGGACACTCAGTTTTTCACCGCTAGAAATAGAAAGTGCAGTGTGTACTGTGATTTCTCAAGCACCTTGATTTTGCTACTCCTGTTGATTCGGCAAAGTTTGGCCAACAAAACGTATAAGCACTGACTTAAATTGTGACTTCTTACATGTGCAGGGAGATCGGCGTCGCACGTACTCGTTGCCGGCATGCATGCCACGTCGTGCCTGCACGCCTCTGCATGCTCAACTCAGGATTATCTTTGACGGCCTCAACTCGAAGACGTATCGTTTCCACACGGGCTTGGGGGCTGAACTGCGAGTGCACGAAATCATGGCTGAGAGCAAGCTGTCCTTTTCTTTCCCTCAACTGCTCCTGTAAGTTTTGCCTGCCAGCAATTTAAGTAGTAGACTTGGCAGCCTTTCTTGTCTCTTACATTGGTCAAGTAGGCAATGTTGTCCTGTTCAAGCCACGTATATTCTTGCATTTAAACACAGCCCAAAGGGACACTACAGAGAAGAATGACTTTTGTCGTATTCGTAAATTAATTTGATAGTTCCAAAATCCCCACGCTTGCCGTAAGAACGTTCTTGGTAAGCGAGAAAAAGTGGCAAAAGAGAATGCCGGTGGCGACGCCACCTTGTAATTCCTGCACTAAGCAACACGGCATCGTGAATTTCACATTTCACCGATGTCCACAATGCCCCACATAGTATCTAACCAGTAAAAAAAAAAAATATCCTCTGAGGAGCCTATTCACTTATTGAACCACGGCTGCAAAAATATGAAAAATGCATATTGAAGTTCGTGTTGTCATGTGCAATGATTTGGACACGAAATTTAAAAATCGAACTTTGAACTTGATTTTCTCTTATGTTTATTATAAACCTCTGGTGGTGAAACTAATGTTGCTAGAGTGCTACAATTTATCAATCTTAACTTATCTATTGCTTTAATTTAGTGACCCTTTAAATTTGATATGTGCCATTTTTGTCCAACTAGCTGAAATCCTCAATAGAGGCTTTTTATTGAATGTCTTTTGTACATACAATAATGCAACAAAAATTCACAAGCTTGACTGACAAGTGATACCTAATTTATTGTAACATGAAGTCAAAACATTTTATTAATCAATCTTCTTTGCTACCTTTTTGCATGACACCAGAAATCTGTGGATAAATGAAGAAAAGCAGCTGATGGACACTGTCACTCATCTGAGAGAGGTATGTCGGTAGAATGCTTCACAAAGTAATGGCTACATACATTGTAATTCTTGTAATTTTTTGGAAGGTCAATAATTTTTATTATTAGGGATTTAGAGGCATTTAATGACCAGGAAACACATCTTTTAAAAGATTTTTGCCATACATTTGTAGCTGGGCTGTTAAAGGTGTTTTATCCGCTAGCATTGTTGTTGTGTTGTCGATGAGGCGCAGTTGGGTCATACCACGGGGTGCGTCCACTAAACTGTTGTTATTGACACATCTTTATTCACATTCAGGCCCATGGAGGGCTGCGGTGAATGTAGGTGGAGAGACGGAATTGAACTAAAAAAAAAAAAAAAAACTCCAGCCATTGGCACCTGCCTGTCTCCAATTTACAAGAAAGACACTCATTAACGCTGCGGATTAGGCACGCTGCAGATTTCCATTTGTGTTAACATATCAAAACCATGTTTCACAAAGCCACTATGTACACTAAGAAATAAGAAGTGACGTTTATATAGAATAGCTAGGATCTCGTGTTCTCCAATTTCTAAGGAAAAACGTAAAGCTTCTACAAAAGAGCATTTGCATGCTGTATGCAGGGCTAAATCCAAATTTTTATTGCATGGCTTTTAATCATTAATCATCAATAATCCTGTGAAATTCTGGAAAACAATCTTGCCTTCAAAAAAGTCATGTCACATCTGGCTTTCCGACGATGACGATAATGCCATTCCACGCAATGATTTTGCAACCCTTTTTAACGACTACTTTACACCTGTGTTTACAGAAGAAAGCTGTCTCAATTTGCCTTCTTCCCCAGAGGTTAACTACGAGTACATGAGCCCTATAAATGTTACATCTGAAGGGATGGCATCATTAATCAACAAATTAAAAATATCCACCTCATCTGGGGAAGACGGCATTAACTAAAAAATTCTTGAAATAGCAGTTATCCCGTCGAGTATATTTCTCGCTCAAAATTTTCAGCAGTCGTTGAGCACAGGGGAAATTCCATATGATTGTAAAATTGGCAAAGTCATTCCCGTTTACAAATTGGGAGATAAAAACAAGGTTAATAACTATCGACCGATATCACTAGCTAGTATCCCCAGTAAATTACTTGAACACTGATTGTCTTAAACGTAACCAGTGATTTGGAATCTAATAACTTCTTTTTTCATAACAACATGGGTTTAGGAAAGGTTATTCATGCGAGACGCAGCTTTAAGAATTTACTAATGACTTATTCAGACATGCTGATGATAATTCTCAAACCGACTGCATATTCATAGACTCTTCAAAAGAATTCAAGTGTGCCGCCCACTGTCGCCCCATAGAAAAGCTTTCATCCCTAAATATTGATTCCTTAACTGTCTCCTGGCCTCAAAACTTCTTGTTATTCTGTAAGCAGTTCACGGTCATCGAAGGCACTTCATCTCTCATTATACTTATGTTTATTCTGGTGTTCCACAGAGGAGAGTTTTAGGCCCTCTATTATTTCTCATATTTGTTAACGACCTGCCATCCTAGATAACATCCAAAATCAGATTGTTTGCAGACGACTCTGTGCTATATAAAAAAATTGATACGGTCGGTGACCATAGTGCGCTTCAATGTGACCTCGATCGTATTACACATTGGTGCGATCAATGGCTTATGAGCTTGAACACTAACAATTGCAAAACCATGGCTTTTGCGTGAAAGCTATCGATTTCCACGTTTTCATATTCCCTTAAAAATGACGCTCTCTTAACTACATCTTGCTGCAAATATCTTGGTATTCATTTCACACCTAACCTATCGTGGTCTATGCACATAGACAAGATAACTGCAAAAGCATCGCAAACATTAGGCTACCTAAAGCATAACCTTATCAGTATACCTGTGACTACTCGCAAGCTCGTTTACCAAACTTTCATACGCCCTCAGCCCGAATACACATCAGCCATTTGATCTCCCCACCAGGACTACCTCATAAAATCCATTGAAGCTGTCCAGAATCACACAGCTCTCTTCATTGCTCCTGAATACAACAGACTATCTAGTGTAACAAAAATTAAGCATTCACTTGCACTTGTACACCTTCAGACACGTAGGAATATTGCTTTAGTCTGCTTGCTACACTAGACAATTTACAGTAACCGTCAAACCACATTGCCTCTTACAAAACCACATCGCTGTTTGAGCCTTCTCAACAATAGCATATGCTTTCAACGCTTGTCAAGAGTGAACGCACTCGTATAACAACTCTGCACTTCCCCGGGGCATCGTAAACATACGTGAGCCCACAACTTTTAGAGATAAGCTAACTCTATTCTTTTCCTCATAGATTTTTTGCATACAAGTGCTTTATCAAAGAAATTCATTGTCTTGCTGCTATACTAGTAGTTGTCACTTTTTAACATTCCATATAATAATGTTGCATTTTTGTATAAGATATTTTTCCAATCTGTAGTTCTTTTTCACGCATGTATGTATCTATTGCAATTGGCTTAGCGTGTTTTCCTACGCCTCATTCCATGTCTATCAATGCCTTTTTCTGTCATCTGTTTTTTTTTGTTGTTGTATGGTTGAGTTTGCCATATCTTGCACAATATTCTAGTTCTTGTTTATGACTAGTCTTCCCCACCCCCCCCCCTCACACAATGTTCCTAACATAGGAACCCGTGCGGTATTTTTATAAATGTATAAATGACTGCTTTTTCCTGCGGTACGCCCCCCCCCCCCCCCTCCTTGAAAATGTGCGCCAGCCATTCGCCAGGGCGCTCTGCCTGTGGCGGACACTCTTGCTGCTGTGTTCATTGTCGTAAAGCTCCTGGCTGTATGAGGTAGGTATAACACTAAGGGCTGTGCTGTTCATGTGCTATGAGGTTTAGAAAGAAAAAGTGTGATTTTTTGTTCTTGTGGCTTTTAGTCAGCACTTCTCCCCCCAGTTAACAAGAAGGAAAAGGGAATCTTCAATAAACACTTTCAGAATGATTCCGCATTGCTCTTCAGGGCCTCTTGATAGTATGGCGACACATTTGGGCTACCTCCGCTCTCATCTTGCAGCTGAGCCCCGACTGGCAAGCCAAGCAGCTTTTAGCCATAGAGCGTCACCTTCTGCGGATCAACACTTACTCAGAGGCCCTGGAAAACCTGGCCAAGCAGAGGGGTGCCCATTTCAAACCGTCCCGGTCCAAAGGACTCGTCTCGCTTGAGTTTGCCCCTGTCAACATGCACCTGCAGAGGCTTTGGGTCCACAACACAACTAGCCACAAGAGTGAGCCCAATATTTGCGGATTCATTTCTTAGAATGTTAAAAAATTGAGCAGCTGTTGGAAATTTTTTTTGCCTAAAGCAATTGCCATATTCACCCGGAACATTGCTCACCACTAAAGAAATACTACAGATCACTATACATATAGAATGCCATAACTCACTAGTTTTGGTACTTGAGGAGCAGCTTGCAGTAGCCACTGGAGGTACTCTAAGTTAAAAATTGCTACTAATACAGAATACTTTGCAAAAACTTGTGTTCTCTAATATTTTTCACGGAGCTCTTAGAGTATGAGGATTCGTGGGTGAGAAATAAGACGTCACTTTGATTCATTGTGTGAAGATGAAACACACTTGTGTACTCAGATTTAAGTGCACAATAGAGAACAAAAGTTGATGAAATTCCTTATGTGGCAAACTTCAACTGGCACTGCGCATCATAGGACAATCGGAAATATCCGATCCAGCCAGATGAAAAAAAAAACGTAGTGCTGTGTCCTCTCATCTGGCTAGCTCAGATGTTTTTTTCTTTTCCCATAATGCACTGTACAAGTTCAAGTTATGAGAAACCAACTTGCTCAATCTTCAACACTCGTATGGCACCCTTTATGATGCTGTTACTCATTGCACATAATGCAGGTTCAAGGCTTAGACCCCACAATTTAATGAATATTTAAATTTGCAAATTAAATGTTGTGAGTATGTCTGGGATCTGCTCTTTACGTGATGTCTGAACAAAGCACAAAAGCGAGGAAGCAACATATACCAAGCTTTAAGCAGTGGTCGGTGTGTGTGTCTTTTCTGTACTATTTAAAGGTCTATCAACTGGCGCAATTATTCATTCATTCATACTGTTTATATAGTATTGTGAATTTTGAGAAAGGTAAAGAAGACAACCACCATTTTGTAGCATGAAGCCATTCTGTCCATGGGCTTCGAGTTCAGGTGGTCGAAATTTCCGGAGCCCTTCACTACGGCGTCTCTCATAATCATATGGTGGTTTTGTGACGTTAAGCACCACATATCAATTAAATCATGGGCTTCGAGTTGTCAATGAATTCGTCCTATCGCTGTCCATTGCTAGCTCTCTGATTAGCTCAATTGGTATAGCGACCGCCCCAAAAAGTGTTGGTCCCGGGTTCCAACCCCAGATCAGGACAAATTTTTTGGCAAGTCAGGAGCTTCTTTCCGAGAAATCCGTACGGAATTCCTTATGGCTTCGTGTTACAAACGGGTGGCTGGCTTCTTTTGCTTTCTTAACTCTTCCACCACCTTGCGGGTTTCCGCAGAAATTTTTCTGCAAGATTGTGAATTTTCTGAAAAATTGCACCTCCAGGATAAAGGGGTGAATGGTAACTTGGGACGTTGTGATAAATTGGTATTAGTGTACAAACTCTTCCTAGTCTAAGCATGTTGAATGTTTGGGTTGAAAGATATTGCAGCTATCTTTTTTTTTAAGCAACTATTCTGTTATTTGTCTTTCACAGAATGCGTTTACGATGTGGTCACAGTGGGGGCATTTACTGCTTATGCCCAAAAGTTCCTGCATGGTGGTCTGTACAAACTATTAAATCAGCTGAAGAATGCCTACCCCTTGTTACAGTGAGTCGCACTCTTTTTTATTTTTAGCAACAATATGAAGAGTCCTTGATGCATTTAAGTCCATATCATTGTTCCTGCAGTATTTTTACGTTGCTGTTAGATGGGTGGAAAGATGGTCCCTAATTAGTCACTAATATATAGCTTTTTTTTTAAACCTAATTATGGGCACACATTAGGTTTCTTTGTGAAGTGCATGGTGTTATCAGGAGATAGTACAGCCTTTCAATATTGAGAAATGCCAATATCAATTTTTCAGTTGTACAATTGTTGTGTTTTGTAAACTTGTTACTTAAGAATTTTGAACACTGATTTGTTGATTTACCTCTTCATTTACTTTCACTGGGCACGTTTACTTTTGCTTGGTGGCTCTATTTAGACTTGATTTTCAAGTGACAGTCTACGTAATGTGATGCTGCGGTTGAAAGGAGTTGCTGAGGAACGGGTGTTCTGCATGCAGGGTCATAGGCAGAAATTTTTTAAAAGGGAGGCACCTCCTTGATCTCAAGTGGAGGCGGGGCAAGTGGGCTTGGTCCAGTTTCATTCTGTGCTCCATACGCCCTTCCAAAAAAAAAAAAAATCTGGGCGAGGGGGGGAAGAAGAGGGGGGGACACAGGCCTGGTGTGCCATGCCCTGTCTACGCAACTGTCTACATATAATGCACCAAAGTTGCCCGTTTAATATACCGTCTGTGGCATAATGTTACTAGGTGAGCTTTAATGCATTGAGATTGTGTAAATGGAGGGCTGACACAAAATATAGCGGCCGAGACAGCCTATGAGTTGATTCCTGTCAACATGCATGTATCGAAGAATTCATATGAATTTTTTTCATTCACTTGCACGATTCAATGTTGTATGCTGTATCTTGCAACAGTAACGTAACGTGAGGGGTCTTGAAAGTGACCTCCGACTTCCGAGATTTCACCACTGTTGCCGAGCTCCGAGCTGGTGCAGCTAGTATGGTGTAATATCATGAATTCACTCTTAATTTGTGTGGGAAACTAACATTATCAACTTCTATGAATACAGTGCTTGCAGCCCTTGCAGTGGTTTTGTCTTTTTTGTTTGAAAAGTAAGCCTTCTGAAATTGCACAACATGCTGTGCCTGTCATTTCATTCCAGGCGGGAGGGCCAACCGTCCGTCCTGGGTCCTGACCGGCTATCAACAGCGGCTCAGGCTGTGCTCAGCATTGAACATATCAGGGAAGACATCGAAGCCGATGTCCAGCAGCTGATGCAATTAGCCGACCTCAAAGACATCGTGGGCATGGAGGCTGCAGCCATCAAGATTAGTGACAAGGTTTGTTGTGCATGGCGTGTGCAGCAATTTTCTTGAAAGGTGGATAAATATTTGCCTTAAATCAGGACAAATTTTTAATCTATATATCTAGAGCCTGTCTTTCCTAAAAATCCAAGTAGACTTCCTTTGTATTGTCATGCGGTTGTGACTGTGAAGAAGGCTGTGGTAAGACTGGTGAATATCGAAATCTTTATTGCATGAACTGGTGCCCAGAAGTTAAAAAATTGGCAAAGCTTGCAAGCCGCATGAAGCTTGAAAGAGAAAAACTAGACAATTCTGAAAACTAAGCTGGTTGCTTTCAAGTTGTTACCAAACTTTAGCTAGGTGATTCTATGTTTTTTCTACATCGACTCTGGAGGCTTGAGTTAGACAAACAGTCGCTTAAATCACGCAAATGTCCCAAACTCATGCTGAAATCAAGCATTCGCACCTCTCGTAAATCTATGGGCATGTCGTTGTTGGCCGAGGCCCTCCATCTTTTTGGGGTCTTCTTGTAGCTGCCATTTCCTTACCAGTTACCTAGCACTCTCATTGCCCAGACTCGAGGTCTTCAGCTTGGTGGCGTCGCTTTGCAGCCATTTCTTGTTGGGCTTGCTGTTGCCTTCGTTTTTGTGGATAAGTGGTGCCAATATTTTTGGCACGTACTCGTTTTTGATGATGATAGTTTTAGTTCAATCGGATAAGGAACAATTTGTTAAACAGCTCAAAGCACAAGCAAGGCATGTTTTTCACTGATTGCAAACCGGTCATCTATGGAACGCGCCAATTTTTATACATGAGCGATGAAACTTTTTAATGTTACTGCCAGGGCTTGTGTTAGCTTTCAAATAAACTTTACCACTCATGTCTTTCAACGAATTTTAACATCTTAAGAGAACAATTTGTAACCAGATTGAAGCCTTTGTGGGGCTTGCGCCGAGCGGTGCTTGTATTTTTTGTGGCCAAAGCCCAGTCACACTTCTCAAGCATGCATGGCAGTATAAAACTTTATGCCACAGGTAGGTGGGTGTGAAATTTGTTTCCATGAACTTCTTTTTTCTAGAAGTACTAAGGTTTCTGAAAGGATGACATCACAAGTGTGTAGTTTCAGAAAAAGCTTAATTAATACTTTTTCCATGATTTGGCCCATGATGTTTATGAAAGCACGGCTTCTCAGTTGGGCATGAAAACGCTGGCTGCATCACTGCGTGTAGTTTGTTGACCAGTCAAGAGTAGTGGTGCTGTAACCTGCATCTCTGCTGTCTTTCCACACCAGGCAAAGCAGTTGACAACACTGTGCAACCCAACATTGGTTGACGAAGCACTGACTATTTGGGAAGGGGCTCGTCTCGTCACGCCAAACAATGACATTTCTGGTGCCGGCAAGACGTCTCCAAAGCGTTCCCTCCGGGCTCCACCAATGGCGCGGCTCAAGTCGGCATCCTTGCCGCGAGAGTTTCCTGCACCACCATGTGCATCATCTGGTAAAGAAAACTAAATTATTGGCTTGCCTTTTCTCTTTCAATTAGGCTTGTGTGAATACTATAATGCTTAGAATATTCGAAGGAATAATGCAGTATTTGAATTTGCTTCGAATTGGATTTAAATTATTGAAAATTTCGGGTTAATCAAAACGAACGAATAGGTGCACATTAATCTGCATGTGACACTTTGTAAAAGTGGTTTCACTGCAGTTGAGCGTTGCTAAAACGCGAAAGCACTATTTTAGAAAAAATCTGCCTTGTTGTGAAGCCTCACTTCAAGGTTAAACCAGGATATTATCTTCACATTCCTTCAAAAATTTTTTAGTTTAAAAGCTTGTTACGTAGACTTGTAAACTATCAATGTAGTACATCTTAAAACCTCACATTTTTTACAGGTTATCACTTGCATTCTACTGAAAGTCAAATCCTGCTACTATTCGAAGTTGTTTCCGCTTTCTGCGATGTAAAAAAAAAAAAGAGCATATGCACAGGCCTTGCTTCAGTCTTTTTTTAAAGTAATGTGTAGGTTAGTTACGTCATGACAAATATGCCCATTTTTCTTTATTATATGCATTATGTATATTAATCGAATGCACTTCGAAGTTATTTGATCAAAATTGCTATTCCCTTTGCATTTGCTTCAAACCTAAAATTCACTTTTGGCACAAGCCTACTTTAAATATCTCCACTGCATTTAAGATTTTATTGCATTATTCATCTTGCGAGACAAAATGAAATTTGCGTTAAGTCGCCTATGTGATCATGCAACAGTTCAATTTGTTATATAGATTTAATGTGATATACATTGCCAAATTATTTAACCCTAAGGCATAACTCTCTCATATTTCTTAGCGGAGCATTGGAAGATGGATGACAACAGTCCATGTCGATGGAGTAGCACTCTAGTGGACTATACACGGAGGGGGGAGGGGAAGTGGAGTATGAGCATGCCCCTCCCCCTATCAGTTAACAGATGCTTTTGACTAGAGTTATGTCATGGCTTTAAATGTCCCCAGTCCGTCGCGCTCAATCAGTGGCTACTCTGTTTTGGCTGCTGACTCAAAGGTCACGGGTATGAACCCGGCTGCAGCGGTCGCATTTAGGTGTAGGAGAAATGGGAGAGGCCCATGTATAGTGTGTTGTCAGTACATGTTAAAGAACGCCAGTGTGTGGCCTGAAAAGATTGAAAACAAGGTCCTGGTACCATGCCCGATAGTGATGAAATTTATGGTAGGCCTTGGCATGAGAGCCAGGACAATAATTTTGAAGTTAGTTTAGCCAAAAAAAAATTGTTCACCTGGAAAAAAATGTAAATTCTGTCGGCAAAAAACGCTCTTCCGTATATTTCACGATTTCTGATTTTCGAGTGCACCTAAGGTTAAAAACAGTGCACTTATTGGTTGCAGCATTTATTCCCCTTAAAGGGCCACTCACCAGGCCCCATACCGAATGTTAGTTAGACCGTGGAAGTTGTTGGGTGTCCGATGAGCAAGATTTCTCCACAAAAATTGTTCGAATCGGTTCATTACGAGCTGAGAAAATGGTTTTTTAAAGCGGCGCGAAACGAGGATGAGAGGAGGCGAGCTCGAAACTCTTGCCGCTCCTTCGCGTAGCCTTCGCAAGCCAAATCTCTTCCCTACCCTCTCCTGCATCTGACCAAGAGGTCATGTGCGCATGACGTGCCCGAACAAGCCCAACCCCCGTGCATGCGAGCGGCGTTTTTTGTTTGTTTTTTTTGTTGACCAGCATTGTTTTGAGGTCTACTGCCTGTTTCTGCAGGATGGTTTGGAAACGCTGGCTGAGACGCGGTAGAATAGATGAGCACAAGGAGTGCACGAACCTGTAGGAGCATTCTACAGGTTCGTAGGATGGTTCTACGGATGGTTCTACAGGTTCTACGGCTGTACATTAGCCTCGAATCTTGTTGCAATTCACGGGAAAATAAGAAAAAAAAAGAACACTCACTTTCTTATTGCGTCTCATTATTTATCTAGAGATTTATTTTCATTATTAGATTTATTTTCATATCATTATTTATTAGAGATTTATCTAGAGCATCAAATACATAAACTGCACATGTCGTTTTAAAGAATTTTCGTCATGTCACGTGCCACTGTTGGAAACATCAAAGCAGAGTTGTCTATGTAGAGGACCAATGTCGCCGCATTGCCGTGTACGTAGGGCCATTCATACGCGCGCATCATGCCCTCATTCTCTGGGTGCGCGCCCGCAAAAAGAAGGGGGAGCAGTGTTCATCTTGAAATTTGACCTATTTCCGCGGCGCGTAGCATTGCAAATTATGGCAGACGTGATCGTGAACGCATCTAGGCATTGCGCTTGTCAGCTCAAAATTGCCAAACCTGGTGAGTGGCCTTTTAAGAAACAAGTAACATAGAATCATAACAATCTATTATTTTCCTTACTTGTTGAAAAAAAAATCACAAACATGTGAAACTACCCAAAAGACCTGTATTTTAAAAATTTATTGGTACAAACAACCTAAATTTAAAATAATGAAACTGTACATATTAATTACTATGATACTCATGCTTTTTTCGCAAATAATTTTTGCAGTTCCATCAAACTTCATTTTACTTTGTTTATTGCAATGAAATGCTAGTGGCCTATTAAAAGCACTCAAGTCTGAACTTCGAAACTATTGTTCTGGCGCTGATGCCAAGGCCTATAGTAGATTTCATCAAAATACAGAATTGTGACCAGGAACTCGCGTTAGATCTCATTTGGACAAGTCCACCAGATTGTCAAAGCTTCTGGAGCCCTCCTTTACAGTGCACCTCATAATCATATGATGGTTTTGGCACGTAAATCCCCAAACACTATTATTATTATTTTTAGATTTCTCCATCATATGAACTACTTCATAGCCCCATAATAGTGTCGCATGTCCTGTGGAAAAGTTTGCGTGCACTATCATTCGTGTCAAGAAGAAATTTCTCTTGCATGTTCTCAAACTCAAATGGATATCAACGAGTACGGTAATGTAAAATGTGTGATGACATGACATATATGAATAAGAAAGGGCACATTTGTTGCATTATTTAATTTGCTGACCTCCAACGTCATTTATTGCTGTTGCCCGTGCCAAGTTGTACCTCGGCTGAGTAAGGGCACAAGAAAGCTTTAGCAGTTAGTATATTAGTTGCCTCAGTCTCGCAGTTCGTAACGTCACTGCAGAAATGTTATTTTTTTCTTCCCGAAAAGAAATCACCCCTCACTTGTTTATGTATCGAACATGTAATCCTGTCATGTGTTCATACTTTCGTCTTCTTGCAGGTTCCCCGTCTGATGAGTCCTCCTGTGATGAAGCGCCCATTGATTCATTATCCATCAATGGAAATGTGTGCAGTGCTCAAGTTCGCCCTATGCCTCAGCTGCACAAATCAGACTCTGTGTACTCAACTGAGGAATCTCGTTTTTCTGGCCTTTCAGAGGAGTTTGAGCCTCTCGTGAGTGTCATTTTTGCATAAATGCATGTTGTACATATATTGTACTGTACAACCTCGTTAATACATGGCCACTATACTGTTGTTAAAACACAGTTGGCACCAATCCCAGACAGTCTCTTGTAGAGCCTAATGCGTCTGCTGACTACTTAAGCTATAGTGGATCCTTTTTCGCCCACTGGTTAGCCTGTACTGCGGTAACATTTT
This sequence comes from Rhipicephalus annulatus, assembly GCA_013436015.1. NCBI lineage: Eukaryota > Metazoa > Arthropoda > Arachnida > Ixodida > Ixodidae > Rhipicephalus > Rhipicephalus annulatus. The sequence continues at coordinate 126,093 of WOVY01012445.1, forward strand.
CTTGCATAACATAAACTACGCCCCTAAAGTTGCTGTGTGGCAGATGACTCCACAATGTGCCACAAAAGGTATTCCATCTTTCGGTAAGTACACAGACCATTTAATCAAGGACTCTTACTTGTGTGGGATTCAGCCAATGCCTTTGCCTGTAAGCGTTAGAAAGAAACCAAATCTGAAATTTAAGCCACTGATGAGTGCAACATTGGGACTGATAGCTGACAGCCCTATCACAATAAGCATCTTCAGCTACCTGCTCGGCTGCATGTGCTGTGCAGCCCTGTTCCTAGCATACTGCATGCTCTTGATAAGCGACAGTTTTAGTGCACTGTGCTGCTTCCTTGTGCACAACCACCCTGCTTTCAAGTTTTACGATGCATCACAGTGTAGAAACGAAAAACACCTTGCTGCTATGACACTGTCATGAGAAGCCTGAGCAGGCGATACAGCCAGTATAGCACTGTTGTGTGCTGCATGCCTTTATTAGGCGGCAACTCGAGTACATTGTGCTGCCATCCGCTGCTGCCTGCTCGTGCAGGACTGATAGTGCATTACAAAGAAACGGGGCACATTGCTTGCAAGGCTCAAGATTGTGACATCCATGCACGGTCAGGCTCGGAGTGGGTATGAAGAATGCTCTCATGGTGAATGTGCAGTGACAGCATGAGCTGAGTGGGTGGTGTGCTGCGTGAAATTATAGCCGGGGACGATTGACTACACGTGGTTGTATAATGTTTCAATGAAATGGAGCCACATTCTTTTGGCTTCATTGTTTGCTTGGCTTCATTATTTAAATGTTTTAAATGCATTAGACTGTGTCAGAAAATTGTCAGTGCTTCAATATAAACCTGAAACTTTGGAAAATTAGGTTTCATTAAATCTTGGCTTGACTCTACGTTGTTCTTCCAGGACCTGACTCACCTAAATATCCGTGCCAGCATTATGTGCATGGTGGGGAGGGTGCAGCATCTCGCTCATGCGGATGACGATCAGCACGTGGACGAGTCTGAGCTGCTTGATCCCCTGACCCCGGTCAGCACACCGGGTGACATGTCACCCTGGCAAGCCGAATTGGCGCCAAGTGTGCGGAAGTTGCGTCAATCTATGGCGTGCCTCCAGAAAGTGGCCCGATTCACCTATGCATTGCTGTCACTCAAGGTACACAGCACATTTGAATGATCTGGGACATGATCGTGTCATTATTGTCTCCTGCGGCAGCTACCATCAGGGATCTCTAGCACTTCTTCCACAAGCTCTAAACCTTGTAGCTCACTTTTACAACGACTTGAAATACTTATATTTTAACTCTAACCAACTGCTCAGCTTTTGTTTATCAAGGGCAAGGGCAGTTAAAACCATGCAACCGATTTCGAGGCCAGTACTATTTACATAAGGGTTCTTAAGTGTGCCTGTTGGTTCATGAAAGTATTGCAGAACAGTGCAAACTATGGGACAGTGAAACACACATTATACAACACAATACAGTGTTACGTCCTGTGTGTTTCAGTGTCCTATAGTTTGCCATGTTCTGGCATACTACCGGCAATGCAAAAATCACCTTTAGGATTGGTTAGCATGTGACGAGCATTTCGAGTGGTCAGTCGAAGCATGTGCCCTGTCAAGGGTAGGCAGAGTCCTAGCTGCCCATATGCTGAATCTAATATCAGATTGTTGAATCAGAGAGTAGCAACTTGATTTCAAGCAAAGTAGAAAAGTTTTCCCCGAGATTTCAAATACTTGCAGGCACCCAATATGTTATCACTACAGTAATAGCATGTCTGCATGGAAACTTTGTGTGTTACTAAGATCAACTTGTTTATTTCCGCATTGACCTACCAGGAGCCGCCGCCATCAGCATCGCTGAGCTACTCTGTTCGACAGAGACGAGATATCTGCTTCTCTCAAGCGGTGAGTGTTTGTCATTAAGAAATCGAAAGTGTTATTGTTACTTGTAAACGTTTGTCAAAAGCTGATATCTGTGGTGTCTTCAGCGCGGAACTAGTTGTTTTTATAGAATGCGATCATGCATGCACACGGTATGAGAGCTGAAATTTCGGAGGTTTTAGAAAAAATGTCTTTGTGTCAGCCCTGTCAAAATCCTAAAATTTCAAAAATACTTGTGACTGCTGAATATTTATGAATAATTTACTGTTGTTAGTAGCACAGTCCTTATCCTTCAAAGATACCATTCAAAACACAGCTGTAGAGAGTCGCGTTATTGGACTTCAACATGGAACTGCAACTTTTTTCACGCTCTGAGTGCTACTGCTTATTTTTGCCAGATCATCTTCTCTTGCACAATGAATGTTGAACTTGCTACAATCATTCATTGAAGAAAGTGCAGCCAGACTAGTGGTTGAAATAAACACATGCTTGCTACACTTTATGTGTACATGTGGTACCTGTAGGTTTTTTTCTTCATCGTACCCGCCAGGTAACATTAGTTGTTAAATACAGCTGCTCTACCAGCTGTGTCTCTCTCCACACGACGAACAAGTTTTCTTGCCTCTGAAATGTTGAGCTGCTCCCGCATACCGAGGCTTTCAGCTAACAGCAGCAAGATGCTATTACAACAATGGGTAAGGCATTCTCCTTGAGCGGTCATTCTTTGCCACCCGGCTGCTCTGTGTGACCTAACCCTGCTAGTTTTTGGGACCATATTACTCACTCGCACACGGAAGTTGCTTCATGAGTGAACTGTTTATAAGATTTACCTAGTCTTTCTGTAAATGTAAATATTGTTGTGCCAGAGCTTCCCCCCCGTTGGGGTCAAACACCTGTGAATGGTCAAGAAACCGCCAGCTTAGAGTTGTGCACTTCACCAACCCATCTGCGTGGTGTTGGGACAGATCTTCCCCCCTTTTCCCCCCTTGGGGCCAAACACCTGCAAAAGGACAATGACCTGCCTGCCTGGCGATGAGCATGTCCCCCTCCTCTTTTGGGCTGTGCACGCCACCTACACACCTGCACGGTTTTGCCCACGGCCAGCATGCCTGACTTAAGACCGTGCTGGTCGATTGTTAGGAGACTCGCCCAAGCTGACTTGGTCGTGTCAGCTGACTCTGTCGCTACAACCTGCTACACTTGCTATTTCCAGCTATAAACGTCTCTACTTGTTTTTTTTTTCCAAAAGCGTTTGCCTCTTTTTCTGCTCGGGTCCGAATTTGAACAACGGAGGTTGGCCACGTTGCTGCCGGTGCGGTAGGATACTGAGAAAAACCCCCATTCATAACAATATACTAGCTCTCTTGCACCTTCTTTGCTGTCATCTTTCTAGTCCCTTTGACTTTACTTCCTGCGAGCCTCCTCAGACTTGGTTCTAGTCACAGCATGGTCAGGGATTTTCTTTCCTGCTTTTTCCTTTACTTAACTTCTTTTTTATATTTTCATAAACAACCGGTTGCTACAACTGCTACTACACCCACTCTTTAAGTGCACACAACTGCTTCCACTACATGGTGTTGTTTCGCTTAGCTACACGGCTCGTGTATGGAGCCTTAGTGATACTATTTCTTGGCTCCAGTTTTCTTTAAAGAGAACAGTGTTTATTCTGAAATGAAGTAAATAACACTAGTTCCATTCACATGCTTAAATGATGTTGCATTTAACGACTTTCTTGCTAACAAAGAGTGCTTAAGTGTGAGATTCTTCATGCAATATTTGAGTAGAGCACAGTGTGTACGTACCAATTTTCTTAATAATCTGCATGCAAATGCAGTCTAAGTTGCTGCATCTCATTCAGTGTTATTGTTTCAGCTAACATCTCTAGTGGCCGGCCTCATGTCCAAACTATGGTGCCAACAGACAGACCCTCTGTTTGTGCACTGCCTGACCACATTTGGTGTGCTGGCCCAGTTCACAGGCCTCCTCAGTTGCCATGGAGATGAGCTAGCCATGCTTGAAGACATGGTTGTAGCCATAGATGACCTTCGACGTGTTGCCTTTTGGCTCGAGCCAGCTACAAATGTCTGCAGCCCAAAGCCTCGTGTTGAGGGAAGCCGGTGTGTGCCTGTGTTTTGCATTTTTTTATTCGACGCAGCATTGTCGTACAGGGTGATTCTTTTAGAACTGATCCATTTCATTGGGATGTAGTTTGGTTACAAATTGACCAGTTTCAATGTGGTCTTTGCAAATGATTCAAGGAGGACAAAACATCAACGGCCCATCCAGTTTTTTTTTATGTGCAGTGCCAAAAAAAGATAAGAAATGAAAGCTACGACATTCTGTAAAATTCCACACAAGAGAGATAGCATACTGTTGTAGTCAGAACAGTGCGACTTTTCTTATTTATTTTTTTTTCTGGCACTTCACATAAAAAACTGCGACAGGCCATTAAATTTTTGCTCTTTCTGCTTATTTTAATGCAAACTGCATTGAATTTGCATACCTGCCTACTCTTCCGATTTGGCCATAAAATATACGAATTTTACAAGAAATATTTCATGTCCAATAAAAAAATTAAATTAGTAAAATAGCGCGGCCTTCGTGACTGGCTACGGCGCATTGCCGTAGCTAGTCGTGGAGGCCACAAAAATGGCATTGTGCTACATTCTGCCACAAGGAGAGAACAATGTGTATTGGTGTTATAATCATTAATTAGATAGTTTGTAACAAAAGTACAGTGCAATGAAACAGGTCAGTTTAAAAAAAGAAGTGCCCAGTACCTGGGATGTGGGATGCGCCATTTGGCTTGCATGTTATTTTTCAGTTGTTTTGTGGGCTAAAACTATGGATAGGTATTACATGGCTCAGCTATGTAAGTGAGAAAGATTATTGCGAGAGCCTAATTGAGAAAAATGTGCTAGCTGTGCACTCTTCTAAGCGGCACCTTACCGTAAAAGGCCGAGCAAGCACCCCTCCCTTTGGTGAAGGATAATCCGACCAGATTTAAGAGGGCGGCGCTTTTTGCTCGTTCCTGGATGAGTCATTGGCGCTTATTTGGCGATTACTTTAGATCTTTCGAAAAAGGGAAGAGCATGCTTGCTCGGGTTGGAGTACTTGCTTGTCATTTTACAGTATAGGTTGTAAACTGTTCCTGTTGCATTTGGATAGTTCAATATAAGTTGCAATTTGTTGCAGAGAGAAGTTGTAGCTGCACTATACAGTTTTAAATTTGCACGTTTTACTTGCATATCGTAGTTGTAATTGCAAGTTGCAGCTGCAGGGATTAATCATAGTGTAGTGGAGCATACGCACCAACGCATATGCGCCTTCTGAAGACAACGAAAAGCCCGTGCTCTGCTTGCGCGAGAGTTTGCGCCGCCTTTGCTAGACTGGCCGTACGCCCACTTTCCGTTGCGACCTCGCTGTGACTTCTCGGCTCGAATAAACGTCATCACATTTGGTGGAGGCTGCTGAGATTCCCAAGAAGACCTGGAGCTCCGCTCTCGCAAGTTGCCTGAAAGACTACCGCGAAACATGACTGACGCAGTCGCCAACCAGCCCGTCCCAGCCCAGCCAGCACCATCGGCTGCCCCGCCTACCTGCCCCGGCGCTACTCGCCAGCGGGACCCACCAATCTTCAGCGGAAGTGGTGAGCAAGACGTCGAAGACTGGCTGTCCTTGTACGAACGCGTAAGCGTCAGCAACAAGTGGGACGACGACTCTAAACTCGCTTACGTTATCTTTTACTTGGCAGACGTAGCTAAGCTTTGGTTTACCAACCGCGAAACCGCCATCGCCAACTGGTCCTCCTTTAAGACCCTCGTAACAGAAGCGTTCGGCCGACCAGAGGTCCGCAAGCTCCGCGCTGACCAGCGTCTGCGCCACAGAGCCCAGCAGCCTGGCGAAACGTTTACGAGTTACATTGAGGATGTGCTCGACCTCTGCAGGCGTGTTAACCCATCTATGCCCGAAGAAGAGAAAATTCGGCAGATTCTCAAGGGTATTGAGGATGGCGCATTCCAGATGTTGCTAGCGAAAAGCCCGACCTCGGTGGCAATCCTCGTAAGCCTGTGCCAGAGCTTCGATGAATTACGCCGTCAGCGTTCCATCGCCCGACAGAGTGTCTCACCACCAGATTCGATCTCGGCTGTCGCACTCGCAAATGTCAACGTTCGCCAAGAAAGTCTGTCCAACCAGATCAAGGACTTCATCAGGGAGGAAGTCGCCCGACAGCTCTCCCTGCTGCCGCGTAGCGACGCGCCCACCGCAAGTCTGCCTTCGACACTGCAGCAGGCCATACGCACTGAAATTTGCGATGTCCTACCTACAGTGCAGGCCCCTTACGCATGCACTTCAGCAGCATCTAATCTCTCAGCTGTCAGCTACGCACCACCTGCACCATCTTCACCTCTCAGCTACGCAGCTGTGGTGGCGCGACCCCCACCGCATCCAGTATCCTTATCGGCTCCACCTCCTCCGGCAGCGCCTCCGGTTTACAGGCCCTCACCTCGCTTTTTCCGTCCATCTAATGAGTGGCGCACCCATGACAACCGTCCTATCTGCTTCGCGTGTGGCATCGCTGGCCACATTGCACGCTACTGCCGCCGCCGTCCCACACCTGCGTACGCCTCCTTTGGAACTCCTACCTATGCGTCGCAGCAGGCCACCACGTCTGCATACGAACAGAGGCACTCTGACTCGGATCGTCGCCCATCGACTTCTCATTTCCCATCTCCTCGTCGCCGATCGCCATCTCTTATGCGTCGTAGACCACCTCCTGAGGAGGGAAACTAATCAGTGCAGTTCCAGAGGCAAGAACTGCAACTTCTGCGCAATTATCAAGACCTCCATTTTCGCCGCGAAATGTTGTTGATGTCAATGTTGAGGGAGTCGCCACACAAGCGTTAATTGATACTGGGGCCGCCGTTTCTGTGATGAACGCAAAATTTTGTCGCAAACTGAAGAAAGTGACCACATCTCTCTGTGGCATCGTGCTGTCCACGGCTAGCGCGCAACGCATTCAGCCATCGTCTGTGTGTACGGCGCGCGTCGTCATCCAAGACGTTTTGTACATCGTCCAATTTTTTGTACTACCATCTTGCTCTCATGACCTCATCCTGGGTTGGGATTTCTTATCAGGTCATGAAGCTATCATCGATTGTTGCCGTGCGGAAGTGTCCCTAGTGCCAAGTTGTGAATTTCCACCATCCGACCATTCACCACTGCTCTGCAAACTCATCGCTGACGACGACATCACCTTGCCTCCGGAAGCTTCAGTCCCTATTAGCCTTTCATGTGTGGCGCAACCTGACGCCACGGTGGTGTTTACGCCATCCCCTGTTTTTACTGAACGCAAGGGCATCGTGCTCCCATTTGCCGTTCTTACGATTGCGTCTGGTTTAACCGTAATGCTGGTTACCAACCACTGCAACTACCCCATTGGCTTGCTTCGTGGTGAAACGTTAGGATATGTGCAACCTGTCGACCATATCAATGATATCATTCTTCCCGACGAAACGCCATGTCAGATTGCCGCAATCACTCAGGCGTCTGAGCCATCAAGCTCACCAGCCTTCGACAATGCTATTGACGCAGACCTTCCCCCCTCGCATCGCAGCCAACTTGTTGCTCTCCTTAACAAGTTTCGCTCTTCTTTCGACTTTCAGAAACCTGCTTTGGGCCGCACCACGACTGTCACTCATACTATTGACACCGGCTCACATTCGCCTCTGCGACAGCGTCCTTACCGCGTTTCTGCCGAAGAGCGCCGCGTCATTACGGAGCAAGTAGATGACGTGCTTAAACGCGGAGTCATACAGCCTTCTCAAAGCGCTTGGTCGTCACCCGTGGTTCTGGTAAAGAAAAAAGATGGCACCGTTCGATTTTGCGTGGACTATCGCCGCTTAAACAAGATTACAAAGAAAGACGTCTACCCGCTACCACGAATAGATGATGCTCTTGACTGTTTACAAGGCGCCGAGTACTTCACATCCTTGGATCTGCGTTCTGGGTATTGGCAGGTGCCAATGGCTGAATGTGATCGCCCTAAAACAGCCTTTGTAACGCCGGATGGCCTGTATGAGTTCAAAGTCATGCCATTTGGGCTCTGCAACGCGCCTGCGACGTTTGAACGCATGATAGATACCATACTGCGGGCCCACAAGTGGAAAACTTGCTTGTGTTACCTAGATGACATCGTAGTCTTTTCAGCTGATTTCCCGACACATCTTCGTCGTCTCCACGAGATTCTGACGTGTCTAGCTTCTGCAGGCCTACAACTTAACACCAAGAAGTGCCACTTCGCAGCCCGGAAACTAACCATTTTGGGACACGTCATCACAAGAGACGGTGTTCTTCCGGACCCCGATAAGCTTCGAGCTGTCGCTGACTTCCCAATGCCCACATCACTGAAAGCCCTAAGAAGTTTCGTTGGTCTTTGCTCTTACTTTCGTCGCTTCGTGCGCAACTTCGCGTCCATCATTGCACCTCTGACTAGTCTGCTTTCCAACAGCAAAGGTATATCAGCATGGTCACCTGCATGTGACGACGCATTTCACCAGCTGCGCCGCCTGCTGACCTCGCCACCTATTCTTCGCCACTACGATCCCACTGCTGCCACAGAAGTTCACACTGATGCAAGCGGCGTTGGTCTTGGCGCAGTTTTGGCACAACGGAAAGGCACCCAAACCGAATACGTAGTCGCTTATGCAAGTCGCGCTCTTAAGAAGGCTGAATTGAATTACTCCGTGACAGAGAAGGAGTGTTTGGTCATAATCTGGGCGCTTACGAAGTTTCGCCCGTACCTTTACGGCCGTCCTTTCGACGTGGTCACAGACCACCACGCTCTATGTTGGCTGTCCTCCTTGAAAGACCCGTCCGGACGTCTGGGCCGTTGGGCACTTCGATTGCAGGAATACGACATCCGTGTCGTATATCGTTCTGGTCGCAAGCATGGGGACGCCGATGCACTTTCCCGATCGCCATTAACACCAGATGTGGCTTCTCTGTCACCCCCTTTTACCACCTTGTCACCACTCGACAGCACTGACATGCTTTCGGAGCAGCGTAAAGACCCATACCTTGCCTTGTTAGTCGACTACCTTACCGATCCGTCTTCTGTCCCTTCCACGAGAGCGCTGCGCCGGCAAGCAGCCCACTTTGCCTTACGTGACAACATTCTGTACCGCCGCAACTACACGCCTGGTGGTCGGAAGTGGCTCCTTGCTGTCCCAACTCATATGCGCTCTGACATCTGCATGAATTTCCATGCAGATCCCCAAAGTGCTCACGCAGGTGTCCTGAAAACCTACGAAAGGCTGCGCCAACGCTATTACTGGCGAGGAATGTATCGTTTTGTGCAGAAACACGTTCAGTCTTGCACCACTTGCCAACAGAACAAAACACCTCCGCAGCACCTTACTGGCATGTTACAGCCGCTCCCGTGCCCGGCTTGCCCATTCGACCGCGTGGGTATAGACCTCTATGGCCCCCTCCCATATAGTAGCTCTGGAAACCGGTGGATTATTGTCGGAGTCGATCATCTGACACGCTACGCTGAGACTGCAGCTCTACAGGCAGCGACCGCCCACGAAGTTGCACTCTTCATTCTCCGCAGCTTCGTTCTACGCCATGGTGCTCCGCGGGAATTACTCAGTGATAGGGGTCGAGTGTTCCTGTCGGAGGTCATCCAAGCTATCCTCGCTGAATGCAACATTATCCACCGTAAATCTACCGCATACCATCCACAGACAAATGGTCTTACTGAGCGGTTCAACCGCACACTTGGCGACATGCTGAGGATGTACACCTCCTCCGACCACACTAACTGGGACGCTGTATTGCCCTTTGTTACCTTCGCTTATAACACCGCGACGCAAGCGACTACCGGTTTTTCCCCGTTCTTTCTATTGTACGGCCGCGAACCTTCCCACCCACTCGACACTATACTACCGTACCGCCCTGATGCATCTGAGTGCTCCCCGCTTTCGGAAGTCGCCAGATACGCTGAAGACTGCCGTCAGTTGGCTCGGTCTCTGACAAGTGAGGCTCAAGGTCTACAAAAGACTCGACACGACGACGCTCACCGCATAGCTCCTACATTTCGTGCTGGCTCCCTTGTGTGGCTTTGGGTGCCCCCGCACGTTCCTGGCCTGTCTTCTAAACTTCTGGCCCGGTACCATGGTCCGTACCGTGTCATTGACGCGACCTCTCCGGTGAATTACATCATCGAGCCGTTAACACAATCACCAGATTTGCGCCGTCGAGGACGCGAGACCGTACACGTCGACCATCTCAAGCCCTACTACGACCCCCTCATTGTGCCTACTCCCTGAGTCGCCAGGATGGCTACCCTTCACCCCGGGGGTATTGTAGTGGAGCATACGCACCAACGCGTATGCGCCTTCGGAAGACAACGAAAAGCCCGTGCTCTGCTTGCGCGAGAGTTTGCGCCGCCTTTGCTAGACTGGCCGTACGCCCACTTTCCGTTGCGACCTCGCTGCGACTTCTCGGCTCGAATAAACGTCATCACAGTAGGCTCAATTTGTAGCCGAGTGGTGCTGTCACAGTGGTGAGTTGGGGGTCTGGAGACTGCTTTAGGAGCAGGTCATACCTGTGGACAGCGGTTTAGGTGTCAGTCACTGTTACATAGAGCAGTTGTAGTACTAAGACATTGTGGTACATGGCAGGGTGCACCTGGAATTACGTGTTATACATTTGTATGTTTAGAGCACACAAAGTCGTGCAGTCGATAACATTGCATACAAACAGTAATATTTCTCTGTGTCCTAAACAGCAGTGCAATACTATTCTTCCATTCCAGAGTCTTCCTCTCAGTGCTCATCCCAACACCGGAGACAGTGATGACCAGAGTGCCACACAAGGGCCGCTTTCAATTTAGTGTCGTCCCCATATTTTTCAACGTTGGCATCAATGAACAGGCTACACTAGCTGAAAAGTAAGTCTATTTAAATTAGCAAGCACCACTCTCTTGTAAAAATAGAGCCTATTGCAGTCATCTATTGTTAATTCTTGTTTCTGAGAATTTGAAAGACTAAAGTCGTGCGTAATGTAAATGCGTAACCTTGACGTGTTGTGCTTATTGAATTTACTGCTGGCCTATTTTTCGTTTTTTGTAAGTACTGTTTACTCGTATTAACCCCCGTGGTGTTCTTGTGGTTATTGTAATCGACTGCTGACTGGCAGGTCGTGGAATCCAATCCCGGCCAAAGTGGCCACATTTTCTGATGGAATCAAAAACGCTTGAGACCCATGTGTATAGATTTAGGTGCGCATTAAAGAATCGCAAGTGGTTGAAACTTTCGGAGCCCTTCACTATAGCATCTCTTATCATATCGTGCTTTTGGGATGTTAAACCCCTACAATTATTATTTATTATTATGGGCGGAGCTTTTTAAGGCGTGGGTCGATCATCACCTGTATGTATGTATGCATGCATGTAGTCACCACCTCACAGCATACCCACGTAGTGAATGATGATGAGTGGAGCGAAGCTTTGGATAGTTTTATCGGCAAACCGTGAACCATCTGCTGGCCGCATTCATTCATCGTCTGTATGTCTGTTTGATGCATGGACACGCAGATGGGTGCACAAACGCACGGATGCTTCGCCCCATTCATCATCATTCTCTCCGTGGATTTGCTGTGATTTTTTTTATTGTTTACTCGTGTTATAGACAAATCATAACATGTATGTCATGGGCCCATTTTAGCTGACCAATAGGCCCACTTTAGCTGACAGAAGATTCTCAGAGGCTTTAATTGGGTTACTTGATGATTTGTTGTAGGCTTTGGTGCAACAGAAATGTTTGTGCTTATGACTGATGATGGATACAAGCAGGGATTTCAACGTATAGAAGTATCTTGCAGTGTATTAGGACAGCCAAGTTTTGTTCAGTTGTTACTAGGTTAGTTTTTAGTTGTTACTAGGTGAACTTTTTCTGTATAGAATCACGTTTACCTGTCCATCTATTATGTAACTTCCTATTTCTATCATTGAAAAGTGTGACGTCTTCATTTTAGCTTGGCAAGCTGTGTCCCATGTCAGTATGTTGATCTTTTTACTTATATTTTGATAGAAGCCGTATTGGTTTTGGTCTTTTTTGTAGCTAATTATATATTCAAATCAATCATGCAGAGTTGGTGACCAGAGCTTTCAAGAACGTATCAACTTAGATGGGGCAGCATCGCTCAAGGAGTACTACAAGCAGTTTCAGAAATTTCCTATGCCAAAGCATGATGCACCTAGGGCTCGAAGTAAGTTCATTTGCCAGCGATGCTTTGTCTTCTCTTTCATATGAGATCTCCATTTCCAAGTTTATATAACTGCGCAGTAGCTTCATATGCACAAGTGTGGCTGCACATCACATGCCTGATCACCCCTGCATTCTCATTAATGTGATTCGACTTGTTTACATTGTAGTCAGGCCACATTGAACTTATTTAACACCTTTGCAGTGACAAGCCATGTAATCATTGCTTTATTGTCCCAGAACAGGAATAAAAAAATGTGGGGTGTGATATTAATGTGCGTTTTGCTCATATACACATCGTTTTATTATTCCTTTACTATCACTCTGTTCTTAGAAAAGCTTTGTTGCTTTAATGGCCCCAAAAGAACTGAGCTTGCAAATAGTACCATATACTAGTATTAGCACTTTATTTCGTTAATTCAATTTTATTACTTTCTCTGCTTGCTAATGTGACATTTTTTGTTGTGGGCAAAATTGTCATAGTATCTATCATTACTATACTAGTATGTTACATTAGACAATGTTGCTCCCCATCACAGCTTCACCACATAATCATCGACAGCAGGTCAGACGTTTAGAGGTGAACATTACTTTCAAACTGAAGTTTTATATAATTAGTACTTACAACTTACGTTACCTTTAAACGAAATCTTTGTCTCTGTAAGATCTGTATGCCAGTGTTTCTACAACTTTGCATTTATGTGTAAATATCCACATGTTTTTCATTCTGTGCCCTCCGACGCGCTTTTGTCCAATAAAATTTTACGGCTTCTCGGTCGAAATAGATCTACTTCATTTTACTGATTAAATATAATTATTACTTATGCATTATAATGAAGTCACGTTTTGATACTGCTGCTTGCTTTGAAACTGAAAGCCTTCAAACTTGACTTCAGTGGCAGCTGTGGCTTGGGCCATCACAGAAGAACGCAGAGCCCGCAGTAAGAATTTGTGGGTGGGACGTACGTGCTTCTCTTTTGTTATGCTTGCATTTTTTAAAATCTGGGAATTACCCTGCACAAGCACTTGCACATGACATACGAGTGAACTCTGGCAACACCAGTTTCGCATACCATGAGGCAATCTGTTTGTTTTTTTTGTCAAGAAATCGCACATGGCACCCACAGCCGAGAAAATGTTCACTGCACACGAAGCGCAATAAGAAAATGTTTGTATTCACACTTGGGCATTTCCAATGTAACGTGATATGGGAGCACATTCTAGAGCTACCATGTTTGCACGAATATTTGCAAGGAAGACTTCTGACTGATCAGAAAATAAAAAAAAAAAATATTGCAGGTGAACATTGAATAGCGGGGTCTCATTTGGAGGTAAGCTTTGTTTGTTTTATACCTTAATTATTGCAAATGTATGCATAGAAGCTTATAAGTTATGGTTTTCATTGTCCAAAAGTTCAATGAGGTTTATTTTGAAGAAGGCTATTGATTAATTCTTACCTTCTAGGGTTCATCAATGTGCACATGATGCACAAGCATGTTGACATTCTGCCTTCATTGAAGTACACTGTTGTGTCTAGGAATCGAACCTGTGACCTTGTGTCTTACTGAGCCAACACTGCAAGAGCATTGAGAGCGAGTGGCACACGTAAATTAAAAAATAGTTCATTAAAAAAAGAAGCATGAATGCAAAAATAAGAGACTCTAAATATGTGGATGTGGAGAAGTGTAGTTGAACATCTAGTAGTTGAATAAAAATGTGGACATTTTTACCTTTCTCTAGTCTTGGTTTGAAAAAAGGGTGAGGTAAAAAGTGGGGATATTTGATAGTATTACAAAAAGTATCGCTCAACTATGTCATCGTAAGGTTCTTTTTTGCTTGCAGATGGCAGAAAAACTCGAAGTGCATGTATTTATATTCACTTTTTATGAGGAACACATTTATCCCTTAGTTTTGTAATTGTATTTATCACTTGGCTTGCGAAATGTGAATTGAGACGTTAAAATGTTGCTGGTGTCAATGTAAGTGTGTATGTGTCATTATAATGTACCACAGACCAGTTAAGTTAGCCAGACAGTTGCCTGCTAGTGTGAGGGGCTGAGTAAAAATAGTTTTGCCGTAGTATTTATGGCATGGTTGTTTGAGGGAATGACTGCACAATAGAGGTTGGAGACCTTTCGTGCAAGCATGGTAATTGCATACATACGAGTGCTAGTTACTTCAAAGTGCAACTGCTGTCATTTGATGATGCATCCAGTTGCACTTGAAGAGACACTAGAGCATGCTTTTCAAGCATTTATTTCATTTTATGGGTTGGCAAGGTGTGATTACGATATCACATGGAAGAAACGGCCCAGACTGGGTCACAGTGTGCGGACATACCGTAATTACTCGAATCTAACGCGCACCTTTTTCCCGGTTAAGCGAGTTCATAAATCGCATGCGCGTTAGAATCGAGTACAAAAAAAAAACTGAATGCGGTCGTTCTATTGCCATCGGCATTCCGAAATGGCCGTCCCCTACGTGCGTCGGCATGGCGCGTCGGCCATTTCTGCCTATGTGTTTCCCATGTGCGGCACTTCGTACGTGTGCTGAGGAGTTCGTCATCTTGGTGTGCATTAGCATCGACGGCATGGAAGGGCTGACTCCAAAAACTCGACGAGTGCACCACGGTGCCGCTTTTTAAAGAAAAGTCATCGCGTGTGCCGAAACGGACGTAAATCGGGCTGCATCGCGGTCGTTCGGAGTTCCCGAAATTTGCGTGCGGGACTGGCGGAAACAAAAGCAGAAGATTGTCGACAGCAAAGCTTCACGCAAAGGCTTCAGTGGACCACAGCAAGGTCGGTTTCCGCAAATTAAAGAGCTGCTCGGCGAGTATGTGCTTGAGCAGCGAGCGGCACGGCGACCCGTGACGACAGAACTGCTCCAAGTGCGGGCTGTGCAGTTAGCCTTAGAATAGAAAAAGGGCTAATGCGGAGCCAGTTTAAAGCGAGCAGGTGCTGGCTAACTAACTTTATGAAGAGAAAAAGCTTTTCCCTTCGAAGGCCACCGGGCATATGCGAAATGTTTTGCGGAGGAGTACGATGAAAAGCTTCACAGTTTTCAGAGGTTCGTCCTAAACTTGCGGCACAACTACGGCTACCTGCTTGGGCAAATCGGGAATGCAGATCAGACGCCTCTTTACTTCGACATGCCTGGCACCACAACTGTCGAGAAAAAGAGGGCGAAGCAAGTTCGCGTGCTGACATCGGTCCACGGTAAAACTACAGTGATGGCAACGCTCTGTTACACGTCAGATGGGCACAAGCTTCGCCGTACCTCATATTTAAATGGAAGACGCTCCCGAAAGGAGTCGTTTTTTCGAGTGGTGTGATCGTGCGAGCCAGCGAGAAAAATGGGTGCGCGTTGCAATCGATGTCTTACGTTTTTTTTTTTCCGTCGTGGAAATCGGGTGCGCGTTACAATCGAGGGCACGGTAGAATCGAGTAAATACGGTATATGAATCTGTGTTGGCAAGTTTTTTCCTTTTTATCTTTGAAGACCAATATTGGAGCGACTGAGTTAATTCAAGCTGCTTATTTCTCTGCTGGTAACTAGTGCTTCAATTTGTCCTAATGAGAAAAAAGTACTGCAGACACTCGGTAAATGGAAACCTGAATTGCTGCCTAAATGGAATTACAGCCTCTTAGTTGCCAGAAAAGCCTGTACCGTCATCATTTGGTAAGCCGATCTTAATGATTTCATCGCGACGCCAGATTTTCCCTGAAAACGACTTCTCCAAGGAAACGATTTGATTGCTGCATCTCATGCCACTTCAATAACTGCATAATTTTTCATTGAATGAATGATTTGAACAATATAGTACTGTAGTGGCTGATGATTATGCCTTTCAGGGGTGTGAGTTATGATGCAATGTCTATGAATTCGCCATATCCGCTACTGTAATTCCAGAAAACTCTCTTTTGGTGATAAGATGACACAGCAGAATATAGCCACCGCCACTGAACGGGTTATGTTCAGGCTTATTCCAATAGTGACTTTTAGGTTTGATGCGAACCGTGATTTGGTCGAATTCAGAGAGTACATATCACTTACTATAAAAAATATTGTCATATCTCTCATTATCCAACTAACCTGCACAATATAAAAAAAATTTTTTAACAAGGCCTGTGCAAATGCCATTCTTTTTGGTTCAAGGAAAGTGGAAACAACTTTGAATAGTAAAAGAGTTTGACATTTATAGAATGCAAGTGGTAGCTTGTAAAATATGTTACGTTTTAAAATTTACTGTTCTGAGAGCATATAGGCCGGTATGACAAGCTTATAAACTCGGAAAAGGATCAATCAATCTGAGGGCAATTTGTTAATTTAATCTTGAAGTTGGGCTTCGTGGCAGTGTGGATTTTTTTTGGATGGGTGTTTTCGTGGTTTAGCATTCCTTCTTGCAGTGAAACCACATTTACAGGGGTACATGCACACATTTCAGTTGTGCGAATAGCTAAATTCTGGGTGTGAAGCAAAATTCGAATATTGCAGTGTGAGTGGGAATCTAATTAAATATTTTTATAATATTTGTGACTGTAGCAGAGCCTGATAAGCAGCTTTGCTGCAATGTGAGAGTGTGATGGGGTGGCCACTGTTTATTGGACACTGACTGTATTTTTCTTCAGGAAGTTTGAATTGTTGGAGTAGTAAAATTTCAGTCCGAATAGAGCAGCAAACACTATTAAAAATATTAAAAAAATTTGCACAATCTTAGTTTTGCTAAGTGATTCATTATCACATCTGATGGCAGTGGCAGGATGCAGAGGGGGGTGGTAGGGGGGATTGCACCGCCCCCAACCTTGTGTCAGCTACCCCGTCTCCCTTCAGTGTTGGTTGTCCATCTTCTATTAATGATCAGGACAAATGAGTTGGACCACTTTTGAACATAAATTAATGGTATTTGTGCTGTGTGGTTCTTGTGATGACAGTAAGTACTAAAAATAAATCCTCCTCGCCTAGCTTATTGCATGCTGTCGCTTATCAGCCGCACTCATCAATGGAGGCAGTCCGCGCAGCCTTTGCACTGAGTCTGCCCGCTGCGCGAGCTGAGCGTGAGTGACGAAACTGGGGAGGATGAGAAATCGATAGCAGTCAATTGACCGCTTTTTTTTTATCAGTTACTGTTCTCGAATTGTCACGGTTGTAGCTTTTGCCTTCACATGAGAGAGAGAGGTTCAGGAAAGGAAAATATGCAACTTCTGCCGCCCTAATTGGTAGCATGGCTCAGCGCCTGTAGGGGTTGAATGAGGGCATTAAAGATAGGGAGAAGAAAGAAGAAGAAGAGGAACAGCTGCATGACCGAGGACGTGGCGGGCGGTTTCTATAGCCGGTTGTCCAGTCCAGCGTCCTCAAGGAAGCGAAGGACCGCCTTGAAGACCTTGGTGGCAGACCATGGCGGTGGAGTGTGGTGAGAAAGACTTCTTGTTGTGTGTGAAGCGCTGGGCAAACACACGACAGGTGCTTGATGGTTTCATCTGCCCCACACGCAGTGCACACAGAGGATGAGGCTCTGCTAAGCCGATGATGCCGGGCCACAGGCCAGGAGCAGCCGATGCGCAAGCGAAATAGAAGGGATCTCTCCCTGGGCTAATGAAACCCCGGTCAGGCAGCCGTGTTGGTGGTTCCATCTTGGCTACACGATCGTCAGGGTGGCAGATTAGCAACAGTTTCCTCAATTTGCTTTCACAAGCATGCTTAGATATTGATTGCCTGCCTTGCCTATATATTCTTCTCTTTTCAATAAATGTTTTAGTTGCGAGAAAGCGCTTGTCCTGTGTTCCTTTGTGTTTCTTTGTGTGCCTAAACACACA
Source organism: Rhipicephalus annulatus (assembly GCA_013436015.1). Lineage (NCBI taxonomy): Eukaryota > Metazoa > Arthropoda > Arachnida > Ixodida > Ixodidae > Rhipicephalus > Rhipicephalus annulatus. The sequence continues at coordinate 144,058 of WOVY01012445.1, forward strand.
GTTATACCGTGCATATCTAACTAGCCCAACTTTCCATTCTGTTGCAACCCTAAAATGCCCCTAAAACAAGAGACCCAGGAGCCCCCTCTCCTGTTTTACTTCGACTGCCCCCCTTAAAATAAGTGGCTGGATCTGCCCCTGGTTAGGCTATACAATTTACATTTCCTGATGAATTCTGCATTTTGTAGGGCACTGCTTTAAATGCTATAAGCCACGAATCTTTCCTCATCAATTTACTTACATTTTCTCTCACCTGAACAGACCTTGCCAGCTCATTTCTGTGTGTATGATTGGCAATAAAATGTTCTTGCCTGTAGTATTGTGGGACGGATTGGTTGCACAATTTTTTGGGGCACCTTTGAAGTGGGGAGGATGATTTTGCATGTTTTTGTGCGCATCATCTGCGTCAATTCTTTAACTATGTTTGTACATTACTGCCACTCTTTAATCAATATGATGTGCCTTTTGTTCATAACCTGCAGGCATACAGCCACGGGAACTGCCTCTTATGGACGTGATAGAGCAACTTCAAACCCACGTTCGCGGCCGTAAGAGCAAAGATGTTGAGATTCTTCATCTTGCAATGGAGGTAGGATGCATGAACTGATATAAGATGCTCTTATAGATTTGCTGGTCGATTGCTTCTGTTTATATGTTGGGGTAGGTTTAGGTAAATATCATGCTTAGATGCAACGCTTGCTAGTATGATTGACAGCAGTTTGCAGGTGTGAAATGTCAACTAAACTGCCAAATAGAAAAGTGAGTGTGTTCCCTGGGACGTATTTACTCGCGTAATGAACGCACTTTTTTTATCGAAAGTTCGGCGCAAAGTTGGGTGTGCGCTTATTACGCGTGGTAAATTTTATGAAAACTTTTTTGTGAGAAGCGAGAAATGCGGTAATGCAAAAAAAAGTTAAGTCACTTATCCTTTCGCAATTGACATACGCGTACACTGTTTGGAAACCTCTTCATTGTTGCACTTTACTCATATTTGGTGTTAGCATGATGGCGCTATCTTCTGCAAGTTGTCCCCGGGCCGCCCGCGCACGCCATAAAAGTCTTTTGCGACTATCTTTTCTCGCAGTCATTTAACCGCAGCAGTGATACCTGCTGGAATTTCTAAGGGCACCGAAAAGCGTGCGCTATGACGCACTTTGCCAACTTCGCGGCAACCTCGCACGACGACCGTAACCATGCTGTTAACATTGTTGCAAGTAACCAACATTGTAGCAAGCTACCCCTGAAGCATCAAAACAAACCGTCGATAACAAGATATATACGGCCACCTCCTCGCTTCTGCATGAGAAGTTTTTCTACGCGCGGATAACAAGCTAAGCGAAAGTTGGGGGTCTGCTACCATGTTGCAGAAATCGTCACAATCTTTTCTGGACGACAAGTCTGGTTTTACAGAAACCTGCCACGCGATAGTGATGAACGACCCTTCGTGACAGCAATTTCTATTGTCATCGCTCGAAAAGTATGTGCGCGCAGTTGGGCTTTTTCGTCTTATCTGTGCGCCACAGTGGGGTTCAGGAGTGAGGAGTGGTGCGAGTGTAGAGACATCGCAGCCGATTAGCACACAGGGAGCGAAGCTAGGTCACGGCCTTCATTCAAAGTGTGCTTATCAGCTGCAATGTCTCTACACTCGCACCGTTCCTGAATCCCGCTGTGGCGCACAGATAGAAAGAAAAACGATACTGCACGCAGCAACAGGACAAGTAGGGGGGGGGGGGAGCGAGTTGCGGTGGCTGATGGGGTCGGCAAAATAATAAAAAAACGGAACAGATCCACTGGGTGAAGAGGCGCCAGGTGTCGGTTTGCGGAACTGCAGCGGATGAATGTGGGGGGTGCGTTTATTATGCGGGGAAAAAATCCAAATTTTGATGACTGAAGTTGGGGTGCATTTTTATTATGCGAGTGCATTCATTACGCGAGTAAATACGGTATGTTACCACGACACCTTTAGTGAAACCCAGCAGACAATGAAGCCAAGGGAGGTGTAGAGAACATTAATTGTACTTTTTTTAAGTGTATTCTAATAATTCACTATACAGAAAGCCAGCGGCAAGTTGTATTTTCGTCCACTTCACTTTCTTTACTTCCATATCTTGATTATTAATACACTTAAAAGAGTACAGTCAACGTTCTCTACACCTCTGCTGGCTTCATTGTCAACAGGATTTCATTAAAATTGTGTCAAACAAAGAATTGAGCACGAGAAAATTTTTACTTGATTCACCAATATTTTAGTGTCATTTGGTGGGAGTTGCGACTGTCATAATTTCATTAATGCTTGGCTTGTTCTGCTCTGTCGGCTACTATTAACAGCTTTCATACTTTACTGTTCTCCTGGTTCTTACAAACATTTGGCTGTACAGTCGAAACCCGCAATAACGAAATCGTCGGGGAAACCGAAAAATTGCGTTTTCGCGAGAATTTCGTTGCCGTGAGTATGAGACATAAAAACAGTGATACGGCCAGCAGAACGAAAATTTATTGCCAGAAGTCGGTCAACTTACTTTGCTGACCCTTGCCATGCAACAACTTCAAAGCTCTGCCTTCGCACTGGAAAAAGTGGTCCATTGCTACGTCGTCATCATGTGCACCGAAGCAGCGAAGGGTGTTCTGCCCATCCAAAACAACTCGCGGGTCGTATCGGATGCGCTAGCGCGTCGTTCCTGCCCGCAGTCTCGCTGTCAGCGAAGTTAGCGCTAAGGCGGACTCCGATGACGCGCCCCGCTCGTAGACCGCGCGCCCGCTCGTAGTAATCTGATCGTGCATCCGGTGCGGCCACTCGTAGTAATCTGACCGTGCCGCCGCTTACAGCTTCATTGCTTGCGACGAAGCACGTCGCCACGAGTGCCCTGCGCGTCGTTCCTGCCCGCAGTCTCGCTGTTGGCGGAGTGAGGGCTAAAGACGACTCCGATGACGTGCTCGATGTAATCTGATCGCGCATCCACCTACTGCTCCTAACTAAAGGGTAATTATATCTTAAGTGATTATCGAGCCGTGAACACGTCATGAAGTAGCAATTTTCGAGAGCCATGTCCTCGCGGCCCACAAGCAGCAGACGACGATCTCCCGTAGCGAGCATCGGGCCAATGGCAAGGCGAGCTGAGGCAACATGGCGGCCACAGCCAATCAAGGGCCTCAAAACAGCCTTCAAACATTTGCTTTTTGTGCGCTTGTTTTTTAAAGGGAGGAGCCAGCTAAGGCGGGAAAGTTAAACACGGAGAAAGGCTCTTTCTGATGAGCCCAAGAAGCCGGCTCTCGGCCCCGCCATCGCGAAGCACCGTGGTAGAAAATTCGTTAATGCGGGATAGCTGTCCTGAAACATTTCGTTACCACGAGATACGTAATACATGGGCTTCTATGAATGTTCACGTGGGATCCGGAAATATTTGGTTGCCGCGGGGATTTCGTACTCGCGGGGTTTCGTTATTGCGGGTTTCGACTGTATTTCGCCACGGAAATCGGTGTGGTATAGTCAACTCCAAAAGCTTATAACACAGTTGAAGCCCTTTATAAGAGACATGCACGTGGGAGCAATTCTTGTCTCTTATATGACGCGTCTCGCATATTGAGGCTACTACGTTATGCATTTTTTTAATCAACCCCTACTTTTATGCAGCACACTAATGTTTCTTATACACCAAGTGTCTGTTACATCAGTGTCTCTTATAAAGGGGTTCAACTGTACCTGTGCTTTATAACATATGTGAGTGTCTGCTTTCATAAGGCACTTATTGCAAGTTAATTTGTAACTTTGTAAGTAACAGAAGGTGATCGACTTACAATTTAACCCACCTCATGTAAAACCTTTAGAGGCATTTGAGGTATGATAAATAAATAAATAAATAATAAATAAATAAATAAATAAATAAATAAATAAATAAATAAATAAATAAACGTTGAATTTAAGGCTATGTGCAGTGGCTTTTGCTGAAAATGGTTTGTTTTTTCTAGTACAGTGCTGTGTATTGTAATGCTGCTGAGTATATGAAAGGAGCTCCGACACAAAATTTTGAAGGCGAAATAACTTGTAGGATAGGTTCGTGTAGGCACATGCATCATCTGCAACGTCTGCAACTCTACAAACAACCTACAACTGTCTGCATCGTAAGTTTATGTAGGCTGCCATGATACTTGCGATTCCTTGCTTCTAGCTGACATTTTAATGGGGTCTGCTTCGGTGGAACAGTGGCTACGGTGCTCAGCTACTGACCCGAAGGTCGCAAGTTTGATCCCGGTCACGGCGGTTTCATTTCGATGAAGGTGAAATGGTAGAGGCCCTTGTACTGTGCGACGTCAGGGCACGTTTAAAAAAAAATGATGGTAAAAATTTCCAGAGCTCTCCACTACGGCATCTCTCATAATGATATCTTGATTTTGGGACATAAAACTTCAGATATTATTATTATTACATTTTAAACAGAAAGAGCGAGCATCTCCTTTATGGACTTGCGAGGGAGTAGAAAGACTGACGTTCTTGCCTGGATAAGTGCATTTTCAGAGGCTGAAGCTTGTTTACAAGATTCCAGAAGGGATCATAGCAGAACTCAAGGAGTCGTCATTGAAAAGAGTTGTCAACACCGTGTTCATGTTAACGGGGATAATTTGTGCTCACGTAGCCAGCTATGTTTATGGGAAAACCATTCTCTGCCCTGTCTCACTCAGTGCTCTTTAAAACCAAAACTTCAACCGGATGTTGTAAAAGGACCTCTACAAATAATTAGCCATTGTGAGCTTGTGAATAAAAGGTTCCCAGCTGTGATGACCGGGTTGTTAGCTACTTATACCAACAGAAAAAAAACGTAAAATTTTTGTGTCAGTACTCCTTTAAGTATGCAATTTGCTGTTGCAGCTTGACACATTTTAGAAAAGCAATCCAGATGGGGCAACTGGGATCTGTTTTCACCCTGAGTGCTTACAAACATTCAGGCATGTCGTCGTATGCGGGGCCTGCGCTTCACGAGCTGCAAGAGCGCCAAGGATCGAACTGGCATGTGCGTGACGTTGGAACAGGGGCAGATTCTGCTGCAAGACTTTGGCCTCGATTCTAAGGAAGTGCCCAGGGCAGTGGCCTGCATGCGAAGGTGAGTGTGTGCTTTCGGGCATTGGGTTCATGAAAAGTGTCTTTTAGCAGTGACAGTAACATCATTCAGTAAGTATTGAAAGGCCATGCCTTCAATGCCAGCACATAGATTTTTAGTCTAAGAATGTTATCCTCCTTGATAACTTTATTGGGTTAGCACACGCAGGGAGTACAATATTTCCGCACTTACTGTGCCGTATTGTCACTGCTGAAGCAGGATAATGTCTCGTGTAGGTTTCATGCTAGATATTAGACCTCCTAGTATGCTTTCACTTGCAGACAAATCTGGGCAACATGCCATCAGTGGCAAAACATGAATGTGAATATAGCTGGCAAGTGGCAGTACCTCGGCATTATGAAAATGAGTGTCTACGCTATGATCTCAAGTGTTCTACATGCTAAATAGCTAGGAGGTCACCAAATGGCTGCTCATCTAGCCGTGTTGACAAGTGGCACAAAAATCTATTGCCCTCTTTACAAATTTATTTGATGTCATCCTACATGAACAAGAACCAGAAATTACACAAAGTGTTGATGTTACTGATGCAGTGGTGGTCCAACTGTGCCAGTTGTGCCATTTTGATACAGTCCAACCTCACTCTGCCTTGCCGTACCAAGTCCAGTATACGAAGTGCCAACTGCACCAAAATTCACACTTTTCGCCCGACTATTTTTTTCTCACAATGTCTGCGCAGAAACTATACCTGTCATGTTTGCGTTGGTAGCTTATGCCTCCCCAAAATGCACTTCTTGTATGTAGTGGTAAAGTCAATACAAGGAAGTCTCCGTGTGAAATGCTCTTCTGTAGTTGTTGGTATTCTCACGCTGTGTACATCAGAGCAGCATTTTCTGTTCACACAGTGATGATACTCTGCAGGAAATAGTAGGGCACTTAGTACTGTAACACTGCTCTAAATGATCTCAAACACAATTTTTAAGCTCCAAAACTGTTCCAAATTACTTTTATTTTCGCTCCAAAACTGTGCAAAAGCACAATTATTTTTATTTCAAATCTGCTTCAAGAATTCCTCCAAATCCTAAATTGGTTGAGCCACCGCTGCCCATAGAGGCATCCTTTGTCTAGCCAGTTGGATGCAACAGACAATAGGAAAATGCCATGCATGACGTTAGAAGTATGCAACATTATTCGAACAGTAATCTAGAAGCATCGCTTCTGCTCACCTGAGAGATCTGAACTTTCGAACTTTTTGTACAGTGAGGGCACGAGACGGCACAACACCTTCAAGAACGTGGGCGTGTGCAAATACGCCTTCAACAGCCTGCAGTTGATGGCGCTTCCCAAACAATACCGCCCGCCGCCAGGCACCTTTGGCAATGTCCAGTCCTAGTGGCCCTCCTCCTCTTCAATCGCACAGCATCCTGCCAGCTTGCCAGTACTGGATTTTAGTGGCATGCTCTCGACGCATGCGTAGGAACACCCAAGTCGCCGTCATCTCCTTAGTTTTATCATTACCGATTGCATACGAGTTTTATGTTGTCCATTACCATTTTAGCACTGTTGCACAAAGTCGGCACAAGATGCACGGTGAGGATGTGAGGTGGTATGACGCGTGCCCATTCTTTGTCAGGCACTGTACCTACTGAAACGTTCAATGTGCAGTCCAAAGAGCATGTTCGCCATGCATCAAGGATTTTACGTAGAATTGATATACGTCCCTTACTTACCCTATGATATTGATGTGGAAAGTGTAAGGAGTTGCTACATCTTGATGCGGAAGCGTTTTAACAGAAAGCCTGCAGATTCAAGAGAGAAAGTGTCGGTGTTGTGAGTTGTGCTGACACCTCTGTTGTTTGATACTTTATGGTTCACTAGAATGAGCACGTTCGATTCTGAGAGACCTGTGGGAACGATCGTGGTGCAATACCTAAGTTTTGTTAGTGTTGCATAGTTGCATGCCTATTGCCCCATACCCTGTGATCCAGGATTTTTCTACTTCACTTGTGTGTAGTGTGGTGGAGTGATCTCTTTATGAAAGATAGTTATGCAGGTACCAAAAGGACACTGAGGGACAAATATGAAGTCAACCGTGGGTTATGAGTCAGTCCTCCAATATAAACAAACAATAGTATTTTGAGACTATCATTTTTAGTAAATACAGTCAGTTTTCATGACTTGGCTGAAATTGAATGTCCTTAGTCTGATTTAGTGCCTGCCTTTGGAGTCTTTTCGCAAATAATGGTTTTATAAGTCTTGAAGAAAAAGAAAGCAGTTACTTAAAAAAATGTCTCTTCTTTTTTAGTATGCAAAAAAGTGATGATGTATGCAAGCACAGATGTACCACTGACCTGAAGGGGTTGATATATTGCTTTCAAGGGTCGTGAGGCACAGTTTCCAAATATGTACCTAGTTAGTTCTTTAAGATGAGTATTTCTCACATCTAGTGGCAGTCTGGGAAACATTTGTTACGAAGAGGTGCGGTGTGTCTGCAGAAAGGTTTCTAATCCTGCACTTTTGCAATTTCCAAGTATGGCATTTGTAAGGTTTTGGAGGCTGGGGCACTTTAGGCTTGAGGTTGATTTATGGCTGAAGTAAGAGATATTCTTGAAATAAGACAAAGCTTTTTAGGCTCTTAATCTGCTGCAGGTAAATTCCACAATATCTTCAAAATATTTGACTTTCTCTAAGCATGTATTGGTAGGTTTTTTCTGTTTTTTGTAAGAGTGTGGTGTTTTCATTATCATGAAAGAAAAAAAAAACTCGTAAAAATGTGCATAGGGCAGTTTTAAGAGTGTCCATGCGTGGCATATCGCCACTTTTTCTTCTCTTTAAAAACCAAAGCTCAATTTAATATATGCCCTCCAATTTGTTATGCTTGATACTTGAAAGGTATAGGAAATGGTGCCAATAATGTTGTGTGGGCTTTTATATTGCAAGTAAACCATCGTTGCCATAAGGATGCGTAGCTGTAAATTGTGACATTTTTGTACATAGATAGTTGTATATCACTAATGAAAGCAAGCATTTGCTTCGTTGTCTTAACACACTACTTCCCTCTAGCATTCTAATGTACTAGTCCCTCCTCATGTGAGCACTGTGATTGTATGTTTGTGGTTTCATATTTTTGTTACACGTATTTTGAAGTTTATATGTACACAAATATGATGCATTTTTCTTTATTACAGTTCATCTTTCCTTGCAATGGCAACAGACTCCTATTAAGCACCAATGATAGGCTCCGAAAATGTTTTTATAATTTATCGACATTTCAGGTTTCCACATACTTTATTCTTTCATTCTGTGGGTAAATAAACCAGGCAAATTTGTCAAATTTTTCAGCTTATCAGATATTGAATGTTGATGTAGTTTGCCTTGAACAATCTGTTGTGTTTTACAAGCCTATATTTGCCTGAAAATTTTCTTTGTGTGTACAGGTCAAGTTGATGTCATAAGCAACTGTGTACTTTGTCCCAGTAGTTTCTATTGCTTTGGGTACCTGCTAGATAGCATTTATTTTCATTATTTGCTTTTCTAATTTGCAGTGTCGTATTGCGACCCCCTGCTAACAGATGTGCAAATTACAAAGCAATGATTACAGATAGTATTCCTAAATATGCTGTATTCTTCTAAATGAGATAGCCTACCACTATCAGAAATATAAGCATCATGCCAGGATGACCTGCTCTTGAGGCCATCAGCGGGAATGGTGCTATATATTATCATGTTGTTTAGCAATATCAGGATTTCAGCACTTGAGTTTCTTCACCTAAAATATATAGTTTATGGCTTGTAGTGATCATTTATTCATTTTTTAAGTATATTGCAAAGCATAATTATGTATATTGTGTAATTAATTCTGGCCTAAATTTTAACAGTGATTTATTTTTTCAAGCATTACCTTGTGTCAGGTGTTAGGGAGAAGAGAGCCACAAGCTTTAATATACTTCGAATGATGTATGTGTTTTGGAAAAAAAAAATGCTTTTCAAACAGCTTTGAAGCAGCGCAATAAGTGCTTTGGCGATAGTATACTATGCTCCCATACATTGGAAGACATTTTTACGTCTTTATTACAAGTTGCATATATGGCAGTGCTGAAGGGGACTGCTAGGACAAAGTAGTTTGTCTCTTCTTGTTTAGCATCTGTGTTGTTTTTTTGCCCTGACCACCTCACTTGCGAAAGGTGCACACTTTGCAAATGCTCACCACAGCTGTGTCTCTTGTGCACGGCTTTCAGCTCTTGCCATAATACTAGCCAGTCTTTGTAAGTGTTGTTGGGGATACTTGTTCTGTTACCTCTTGGAATTTTGTTTTTATACCTGCGACAATGCACATTGTTGTGCGAGAATACATGTACGAATACTGTGCTGGAGTAAACAGTTCTTTATTCATCGTTTCGTGTACATCTCTCCACTCACTCACGTCATTATCACTGTCATCACATGCTTACTGCACTGCAGGGTAAAAGGGCCCTTTTACAATCTCTAAGCTACTCCTGCATTGCATTTGAGATCCTACAGTTTTCTATTGAAGAAAGTGATTTTCCAGGTCCAATTTATTAATAAGACTTCCATTCTGGTCAAAAGTGTACCCACGAACAGTTATATTAAATTTGGATGAAGTTTTTAAAAAAATGTAAATGTACAAGATTGCCAAAGACTACCTTTCTGGTCGAAAACGCGTCCACAATGGTACCAAAAGTGGATAAAACTATAAAAAATTGGAAAATTTAACATTTCGAAAGGCTTACCTTTGTGGTCAAAAACGCGCCCAAAATGAATTTTATTAAAGTGGGTGAGTTTCAAAAGTGAGAAAATATACATTGCTGAAGGCTACAGACAACAACCAGCGCGATGTGGTGCGTTTTTAGAAAGAATAGTTGAACTCGGAAATACATCCGCAAAAGGGATGGAGAATGATTGTGGTGGTGCAATCAGCACCGACTCAATCGAGGTCACTGTGGCCATCGACCTGACATAAAGGTACAGTACAGTAGACTAAACATACACCTTCTGGAATTTAGATTCAAATAAGCCTATTTCAATGCAGGGCCCCGCAACGATGGAGATCTTTCATATTCGCTTTGTGTGTTGGCTTCATTGTATTGTATGCCGAAAAGCAGCTGAAAAACATGAGGCCCTACTCGATCATGATAAAGCTCAACTTTTGTGTGACGTCACACATTGCAGCTATGTGCCTAAAAGAGCCTCCGATCGAAATATTGCCCTCATGGGTTTGCTTCACCGCATCATAAGTCGAAAAGCATCCGAGAAAGTTGAGGTGCTAATCGCCCATGATAAAGCTCAACTTTTGTCTGACGTCACACGTTCCAACCATGTGCTTATTAAAATAACACCCTCCCGATTGAAATATTTCCCTGACGGGTTTTCTTCACCACAATATAAGTCGAAGGGCACCAGAAAAAGTTGAGGCCCTTATCGCTCATGATAAGGCACAACATTTGTCTGACGTCACACGTTGCACACGCGTACGTGTCCCTATAATGAGCCTACTGATCTAAAAAGTCGAAAAGCAGCTGAAAATTTTGAGTCTCTTATTGCCCATAATTAATGCTCAACGTTTGTGTGACGTGCCCCCTGATTGAAATGTTCCCCTGATGAGTTTGCTTCGCCGTAATACAAGTCGGAAAGCATGCGAAAAAGTTGAGGTCTGTAACACCTATGATAAGACTCAACTTTTGTCTGACGTCACACGCTGCAGCTGTGTGTCTATAAAGAACCTTCGGATCGAAATATCGCCCTGGTGGCTTTGCTTCAGCGCAACATAAGTCGAAAAGTATTCAAGAAAGTTGAGGCCTTTATCGCCATGCACTGTTAAGGCGCCACTTTTGTCTGACGTCACACGTTGCAACCATGTGCTTATAAAAACCCTCCTGATCAAAATGTTCCCATGATGCGTTTGATTCACCGCAATATTTGTCGAAAAGCAGCCGAAAAAATTGAGACCCTTATCGCCCATAATAAGGTTCAACGTTTGTCTGACGTCACACGTTGCAAACGCGTGTGCCTATAAAGAGCTTCCCGATCGAAATGTTTTCCTGATGGGTTTGCTTCAGCAATATAAGTCGAAAAGCATCCGAAAAAGTTGAGGCCTTTATCACCCAAGATAAGGCTAAACTTTTGTCTGACGTCACACGCTGCAGCTATGTGCCTATGAAGAGCCTCACGGTCGAAATAATGCCCTGGTGGGTTTGCTTCGAAAAGCATCCGAAAAAGTTGAGGCCCTTAATTACCACCCATGATAAGGCTCAACGTTTGTTTGACGCCAAACGTTGCAACCATGTGCGTATAATGTGCCAGCTGATCGAAATGCGCCCTTGATGAAATGCTTCACCATAATATAAATTAAGTAACTAATTTAAAGCAATTTATTTACAGCGGAAGTTATGAGATCACAACACAGGTCACGCGCAGCGCCGTATATAGTTGTCCGCCGCCGCCGCTGCCCGTAACCACTATCGCACGAGAAAAAAAAAAACCTAAAATGAAAACTTCAAGAACATAGTAGGATTCGAAGCCGGGTCCACTGCGTGTCAGTCCAGTACACTACCGCTGAGCCACGCCGGTGCTTGGACACGTTCGCAAACTTGCCTTAGGTACGCTCAATGTCGGGGAAGGAAGCGCGTTAATATGAGTTGGAACAGCTTTGCAACAGCAACGGAACAGCTTTGGAACAGCAACGGAACAGCCAGGCGTCACACAATGCGAGTTGCGTAACGAGTAGGTCGTTCAGTGCTCCAACCTTGTACAAAAACTTGTTCTTCGACGCCAATTAACTGTGGCGCATATTCACTTGAGCCATATGATTCTTTATAGTCGTCAGCCTCTGCATACAACACAAAACTCGAACAAAATTTGTTGAAAGAGTTAAGATGATATCTCCTCGAAGAATGACGACGGATAGCATAGTGAATGTCGGCCTACTACACAGAAATAATGATTATTTATTGCGTGGTGGCTACCCAGAAAGTGTGCTTCTAGCATTTACACAAAGAGTGTTTAGAAAAGGCTTTGAAAGGCCGCTCTTCGAGCTTTCGCTGTAACCGTGCAGCGCGTTCCGCGCAGGCCTGGCGATTTTTCGCTTCTGAGAGACAGAGAGGTTTACTTGAGGGAAAAGCTGAGATGCCAGCTTGAGGTATGAGCCCAAGTGTCAGTCAGTCAGTCAGCCGGTCAAGAACAGTAATAAAAGTACTTAATAAAAGATCTTGAGGAGTTTAATCCACTAGGGTGTCCACGAGGGGCCTCCTAGCAGCCGCTACTGCAGTGGTTAGTGGGGGGGGGGGCGGGGGGGGAGATGTGATTGCTTTGCTCAGGGCAGAAAAACTTGATCTGGATCTGCCATTAGAATTCAACATTAGTTCCGTTTTATGAACGATGACGGTGTCACAATCATTGTGTCACAACAATGTTGCGCATGCATGAGCTCAACAGTCATTGCAGACGTCAGCTTATCGCGTTAAAACATTTTGTCGCACCACGACGATCCTTAAATTTCGGCAGCAATGTATATATATATTTATTGCCTGTGAACCTTTTGTAAGATATCTGTTGCGATGGTTTCTGTAGGGAGCACCCTTTTATTAGACAGACCAGTGCAGTGGCCCATCGAAGTGTCGACTGGACACAAAGTCCACTGTGCACGGCCTGGATCGGCTGGAGTTGCACTGGACAGCTTCTTGTTCAAGCAGCAGGAGCAGGTTGGCGCCCTTCCTGAATAGCACCGATGGCACGTACAGAGCTTTCTGCGGGCCCGCCGATGTCCAGTAACGGCCCAGATTAAAGCCGTTCAGAAAGGCAGTACCCTGGAAGAGTAGACACGAGGACAGCTTGAAACAAAACTGCAGAAACAGTCAGGCTGTGCTCTGCGTTACTCCTCATGTAACGGGAACAAATAGCATGTCGAAATAGTTTTTACATTGCATTGAAGCTTGTATGTATAGTGTTCCGGTTACGCGAAAGCGCAGCGTATACAATTCCAGCGAGCGTGAGTCATATATATATATGTGCCGTCTCGTCAAGTGGCGCCAGATAGGGAATATGAAAAGCAACTAACCAACAAGGAATACAACGCAGCCGAGAATTTGGGAAGGCGCCCATTGTCGTGCGCACCATAACCATGCATGACAGGGATTGGTAGACGGCTCATACCTTTGTCCGTGTTGCGTTAAAATGTGCTTGTTAAATGCGGAGAATTTCTTAGCGAACTTCGGTGACCTTAAGCGTATCTATCTATCTATCTATCTATCTATCTATCTATCTATCTATCTATCTATCTATCTATCTATCTATTATCGATTCTATCTATCTATCTATCTATCTATCTATCTATCTATCTATCTATCTATCTATCTATCTATCTATCTATCTATCTATCTATCTATCTATCTATCTATCTATCTATCTATCTATCTATCTATCTATCTATCTATCTATCTATCTATCTATCTATCTATCTATCTATCTATCTATCTATCTATCTATCTATCTATCTATCTATCTATCTATCTATCTATCTATCTATCTATCTATCTATCTGTTTACGTTTGGGTGCTCTCGTGGTCACCCCCTTAATTTGGCGCGAAACAAAGTTAGCATGGGAGGGTAAGCATGGTTTCACGAATATGTCGCGCTGGTCAGGACTCGAATATTGTCACAGTCCCGTCGCATACGTCGTCAAACACTTCCCGCCACACAGTGGCACGGGTATGTGCCACGAGAACACACATGGACAATACCTGACATTGGTAGCGTCGACCCAACGAATTCGAAAAATAAATGTCAGAATGCCAGCTGAAATTGAACCCAAGCATTCTGCGTAGCAATGAAGCATTGTACGACAGAGCAATGCCAGATCTTGGAACTACTTTTCAAATAGACGCCAATCTTCTTGAACGTCAATAGTGATTGCAGTGCTGCCTACCCAATTTTATAAACTTTACATATGTACCCCTTCGATACAGCCGTCACGTTGGGTTAACGTCAATTGTGGTTAGTTGTCATGCGCTGAAGTTGACTTATGTAGCAGTGCCCAGGGCCAGCATGATCGCGAGCATCAGCGCTTCATATCAGCTTCTGGTGTTGCTAATACGCATGCTCTAATTGCCATCGTTGCGCAAGTTCAAACAAGTGGTTATATAAGCATCTGCAACTCTTCAACATATGTCTGTGCGTGCAACATTTGTACATATATTTAGCGTCATTTCATGACGTGTCGCTCAATAAAAAGAAATTGCAATACGGCCACCTTCCCTCCGCATGCTTCGCATAACGTCGATTCCCAGGTACGCGGGATCTCCCGAATTTTTTGTGTTGAAGCCATATAGGTAGCACCCACTCGGTACAGCGGCAGCATTTCATTACGTCAGCATCTCACTGACTTGCCGTAGATCAGATGATAAAGCAGTTAGCTGCTAACCTCACGCAGGGTAACATTCCAATTTTGTTTGCCCTTGCGCCATTTATGCGGCAGTCGTTGAGAGGTTAAATGGACACGCACCTTTTTAAACATCTGGATGAGCAGGAAAGTGTCGTAGATGGGTTTGCCTTCCGGCAGCTTGAAATCGGCCGCGTACACCGCAAATCCTTTGTTCGTGACTGGCTCCCGTGGGTCTACAAGCTGCTTGAGTGACTTGTAGTCCCGAAGCCAGCTGCCTTGGGCGAGGTTGATGGGCCGCATCGTCCATTTTTTCAGGACCATGGATTCGATAGTTACATTTTCTACAATGCCCTGTCGATAGAAAAAAAAAGAGAAACAAATCCGGGACATTCATGTTACCCCGTGGCTGCTGACAGGTTTGCCGTATGTGATTTGCTGATTACCCCCCTATGATTTACTCGGTAATCAAATCACCGATACAGACGATGCCAGTATTTATTTGCTAGGCTGCGCACTAAGCTGATGCATATCTCTGAGCACGCTCGCCATGATCGGGTTGTCTTATGGGCATCTGTTCTCGTATGGGCATCCGCTTCAGTGGTCTAGTGGTCACGGCGCTTGATTGCTGACCCGTTACTAGTCTCCGGATTGATTACTGATTGCGGTGGGAACATTCTGATTGGAGCCAACATTCAAGAGGCACGTCTGCTTAGATTTAGGTGCACGTTAAAGAACCCCGAATGGCCTACATTTCTAGGAGCCACTACGGCGTCTCTCCATCATATTGTCATTTTTGAAACGTAAAATGATGACAATTTTCATTCTTCCTATACAGGCATGCAGCACGCATACGACTGTTACACTGTATGGTCCGTTTATCACCAACGTTCTCAACAGACACTTGATTTCTTCTTCATGTAAGTTTATACGGTTGGCTCACGCATGCTCTATACCACTATTATCGACACGCCAGACCCCAACCGAGCTTGACTCCGATATTCTAAGTATATATGTATGCCGATTCCGCAGACAGCGTGAAGCACGTGTCATGGGTGCCATACGAGCGGACTCTCCGTGCCTAGCCGGTCTTGTCTGACAGACATGTATTCGCTAATTAAAGCTTGTTGTTTGGCTAGTTGGCAATTCGTCATGTTCTATATTTAAGGTAATCGGTGAGGTTACCTTGGCTTTAAAGGCCGAGGTAATCGGTGGGGACAATTACCTATTATTTCCGGTAGTACACGTTGAGAAGGGGCCCAGAAAATCTATGCCGATTTGTGAAAATGGTGTCCTCGACACTTGAACAGGACGCAGCAGGCCAGTTGGCTTGACAGGTGGCAGTTTGCGGCATTGGCAGTCTACACAAGTCCGCACGTAAGTTTTCACTGCCGTGTCAAGTCTCGGCCAGTAATAGTTCTGTCTAATCCTTGTCAATGTCCGGATGTAGCCCAAGTGACCAGTGGTCAGCTTGTGATAGGCGTGGGAGACCTCACGTCGGAGCGATGAGTAAATGACAAGTAAGTAGCTGCTGCCACTATAGGTGGGAAGCTTTTCTTATGAAGTACGTCTCTGCACAAACAGTACGATGCCACCCCCGTTGTAAATAATTTCGGCGTGCTATTGGTTAGTCTTTCGAGAAAATGAATGAGCGGTATATCAGTTCAGCGCCGTTCCGCTGTTGTGAAAAAATGGCAGTGGCCATGACACCCAAAAAAAAAAAAGATGTGTCGTCTTCTTGGTCTTCTGTTTCAACAGGAGAGCGAGAAAGACATTCTTCATTGGGATATGAGAGAAAAAAAACAAATACTCAGCCTGCACCATAAACATATAGCAGGCAATTTATTGATCCTCCCGCAGGATCACCTAATTGTCTGCTAAGACAGTCGGCATCAGCAAGCCGGCTCCCTGATTTATAGGTAACAAAGTAGATCTCTTGGAGCCGAAGACTCCAGCGTGCGAGACGGCCGGATGGGTCTTTAGAATTCATTAACCAACAGAGCGAATGGCGATTGCTGATAACGGTGAACGAGCGACCGTACAAATACGGGAAAAATTTGAGGACTGCTCATACCATTGCGAGGCATTCTTTCTGGGTCATTGTGTTAGTTGGCTTCCGTTCGGGACAGCTGGGGACGGTACGTAAGCTAGTAGATCGCAACCGAGAAGATGCGTGGATACTTCAGAGCTATCATGCCATTCACAACTGACCTTGGGGTCGACGATAGCTCCCATGTTTATGCGGCCCTGGTTCTCCACGAGGATGGACAGCCTCTGTCCGGTTTTTATCTCGATGATGGCTTCGAACAACTGGTCGCTACGGGAAATGATGGCCTTGAACACCTGTAAAAAATTCAGATTAAAAAAAAACCTGAATGCTTGGTCACTTAAAGGGGCTACTGGCCAGGTAACATCGTTTCAAGTTATCACAGAACTAAAATTTTCGCCAAGTATAGATGACGTTATCGCACAAAATGAGCTCTTGCTCCCTTCGCATCGTCGCGGGCATTCTGAAATTTACGCATTCAGTGTGAGGGAAAGGCCTAGCAAGGGATAGTGAAGAGAGGAGAAGAGATATATAAAAGACGCCACATTCTCGAGATGTGAGTATACCAATGCCAACGACAAGCAATATCGGAGTGCCTCTCTCCTTATTGAAGAAGTAAAATCACAGTTTCGCCACAAGGGCGAATCAGCGAATGAGATAGCAACAAATTATTCGACTCGAGCCAACTCTTCCGATACGATATCACCTATTATTCACCTATACGAGATCACTATACGATATACCTATACGATATCACTAACGATATACGATACACGATATCACACTACGATATCGATATACGATATACGATATCACTACTACGATATACGATACGTATACGATACGATATACGATACGTATATCACTATACGATATCACACTACGATATCGATATACGATATCACTATACGATATCACACTATACGATATCACCTATACGATATCACCTATTATTCGATTCGAGCCAACTCTTTTGGATACGATATCACCTAACTCTAAAGAACGCCGATGTAAGAGAATACAGCCGTTACAGCGAGATATATTTTTGCACAGTCTAATAATGTTCAGAGCGCAGCACGTAAAAAAGGGCATACGAGCCATCCGCGTTAATAGAGGCTTTTAGCAAGCTACGGAAACACTTTACGGAAATCCGGCATGGTTTCTTTCCGTATGCGCGTACAATGGTCGCGCATGCGCACTCGTCAGCCGGTTCCGTGTTGCCGCCTTTCCGTAACGTGTTTCCGTAGCTGGCTAAAAACCACTTATGCTTGCCGAGCTAGCGCGCGCGCCAGTGCCCTTAAAATTAAAGTTCACAGCTGCAGCTCAAGTGACCCCTTCCCCCTTCGCATCTCCATCGTGCTCGTTCAAGATGGCTAGGCGTTTCCCCTTTGCTTGGGCACTCGATGGCAGGAATAACATGCGTGGTAATGTTATCGCATACGCCCTGCGAGCAACGGAGGTAGGCCGGCTAGTTTGATCTCTGCTTCAGCCGCGTACATCACTTACACTAGCGCGATTTTTCCAGCGAGTATACAGAATATACGATGAACAGGGGGGGTGTTATCAATTTGAATTTTATACGGAACATGACAGCAACGGCGACGCCGACGACAAAAACGCGTCGAGAGTGACCTTATAATTACTGTCGCAATTAAGACCAGTATACATGCCCAGCGGCACTCGAGATCAACCTCAATGTTTTCCGCAGGGGTGATCAAGTGGTTAGAGCTTTTGGCTCCCGCATCAGAGGTGGACGTTCTATCCACGTGACAATCACTGTGCTTGAAAACTGTGCGTAGGTGGGGCCGCTCAGTGACGAATTTGGGAAGGACGTTTCCGTATCTCATTTATCCGTTTTTTTTTACAACATACCAACTAGCCGAGTTCAACTCCTTTTTACTACAAAAAGCGTATACATCGGTTCGGGAAGAGGGCAACCTTTATTCGCCCGTAGATACAAGATCCGCGCTTAAATTTTAGCCCGTATGATTTAATCTAAGTTGTTGCATAACCAGTGACGTAACTTGAGCGCCTATCTTAACAGACGTCTCTGTCGTTTTTCCCCCTTTTATTTTCATATGTGCCGCGCTAATACAGGCCAAGTTCATAGATAATCAACATCACCCGATTCACAACTCTTTCTTTAAAAAAAAGTTCATGAAATTTTCCAAACACCAAGCACAGCTGCAAGCAACTGCGGGAAGCCCTGGTTGATAAAGCAAGCGCTGCACAAAATACGAAGAATTATAAGAAGTTGAACAAGTTGGTATATGCATGGTTTTCTGATAAACGAACCTGGCCGCGCAGACACGGACCTAAAAGAAGAGACGAAGACAACAGGAACGCTGATTATCAACTGAAGAGGTGCTCTGCGGCGGAAAAGAATTAACCTCTCCGCAAGAACGAAATAACTTCCCCGTCGCGTGCTTAGGCGTGGAGCGCTACCTGTTAATCCAGCATGACAGATGAGTAGCAGGAGGAGGGGGTTATACTCGAGGGATAACTTGTCGGGAATTTCTACTCTCCTTATGCCAGTTAATCGACGACTGGCTCGCGCATGCTCTAGCACTTCCATCGACATGCCGGGCCTCTACCACGAGTAACGTGTCGTTATTCTTGTGCCCATATAACATTGCAAATTGATCGAATTTCGGCGTGCATTCACATTCTCGGGCAATTCAGTTATTAGTTGCAGTGGCAGCGTACGCATTCGCCAGCCATCGATGCACTTGCTTATCCCATATATGCCCATTGTCCTATAGTAGGACGCTGAGACCTTTCTCTATAAGTCGAATGTTTTTTTTTTATGTGAAAAAGGTAGCGTCACCTAAGGTGTGCTTATGATGTCACATGGTAGTTAAGATGATTATTGTGCTACAAATAGCCACATGTTTGCAGTCACGAAATGGCTGTTTCGCGTGCCTGTATAGCTGAGCGCCATATTGCGGAAAAGAAAAAAAAAGTAATATACAGTTAATTTGTTCTCGACGCTGCTGGTATTTTTTGTCGATTGTTCTTCAGTTATTGGGGGTGCAGTAACTTTCGTATGACAGTGATAGGCGCTAATGTTTTTTGTTCGTGGTGTGTCAAACATTGGTGCCCTACATATAGGACGGCTTCAAGGCCATTGTTCGAAAGAGTGTTTTTTTTTCTAAATAAAAGCCTTATTCTGTTTTCTGAGGTCATAGAAACAATATTTTCGTGGAAATGAATTAGTTTTGTTAATTTTCTCAAGTTTGGACATATATAGTTAAAAAAGTGTCTTATTAACAGGATAGAACCGCCCGTGTGGCGGATTGTCTCAAGTCGGGCTGCATATCTCTCACGTGGGGGGCAGGTGGCACGGAAAGGGCAGCGCCCCCCCCTTCCTCGCCTAATCACCTAGGAAGGGGGGGGGCGCAAAATTTGTTCCATACATTTACTAAAGAGGGCGGGGAATGTGATATGAACTTTCACCCCCTCCACCTAATGCGGAACCCTGCGCACCCCTATGTCTGCGGCACCTACCTTCCTTTATCATGAACGATGTGCAAGCTGTGCAAGATTCAGGCGGTAACTCACGTCATCGACGTAGATATAGCCTCGATCCCGTATGCCGGGCACCTTCAGAAGCGGGGATGCCCTCACTTTGGAGGGGGCAATGGTCTCGTACAGCATCAAGCCGTAGGCCTGTCGAAAGGAAAGAAAGTTGGAAGCACACGCACACGAACACTAATCAACTAAGATATGTGTTCATAGTAATTGAGTGAAATCCGAACGTTAAATGCATATGGCGTGAGCTTGTACTTTTAGTTGATGCTTGGTTGCCTAGAAGTATGCGCAAGTGATTTATAGTTTCTAGGTAAAAAAAAAAACTATTGTTCAAATTTTTATTGCTGCTTATGCACGTTTTTTTTCCTACTCACGTAGACCATCCGCTAGAATGGGTAAAAACCTATATATAGTAATCAAAAGAAAAGGTGTTCCTTGTAAGAAAAAAACACATAAAACCGCATTGTGCATTTTATTTTATTTAGTCTTTTATTTTTTATTTCTGCAGGCCAGCTGTAAGGGTATCCCAGGAGTGGGTACAAATATAACAGAAACCAGTACGCATGTGCCACGCTGTCAGCGTAATCCAAATAACCGGTAAAAACACAGAGGCCCCGTGAACAGAATCACATAAACGATAACAAAACAAAGTAACGTAAGGAGTATGATAAATAAATGCAGTTTACAGTCTGTGTGCTCAGGAGCTCATCTCTGGCTTAAGAGTATCCCGAGAGAACTCAACTATACAAATATAGTTAAAGGTCGGTGCTTCAGAGTCCTAAATATGTGGGAAGGAAAATTTAAATACTTTTATTTATCAGGGTTACCACTCGCGTGTATCACACCAGCATATTGTATATCAACACTACCAAAACGAGTGGACGGGTGTTGTCTTGATGATCAATGTAGCTTTATTACTCCCTGTACTCAGCGTCTTGTTCGGTCTTTAGGGTAGCTTACTGGTTATTTCATCAATGTACGTAAATTTTTATCCTTTTATTACATCTGCAGTAGTTTCATCGCCATTGGGGAATGGGCGCGTTGGGAGATTTGAGTTGTTATAATGACGTCAGCAGAACACGTAAGCGCGCGAATTATCATGAATTATCAGAACTACTTACGTGGCCAACTCGCTCGAACGTAAGTGGGTAGGTCGATTGCACTGTGTGGTTCATCAGCTGCCGGAGTGCCTTCAGGCCGAACATCTGCAATGGTACACGCGTTCCTGGTGTTTACAAAGTGTGTCCGATACAAACAAACAAACAAACAAACAAACAAACAAACAAACAAACATCAAACAAACAAACACAAATGCTCACGACAACCTAAACTCATGAATACGCATAGAGTACCTGGGAATTGACTCACACGTAGGGGAAAAAAATCTCAAGTGGTAAAAGAAAAACTTTATGGCAAAACGATCTATAATAACACAACCGTCCAACATAAATTTCGTTATGTATTGACTAGTAGGTCGGTAGTTCATAAAGAAGTAAAATTACACACGTATTCGCCCAGATTCTGAGCGAGAGAGAAGTCTCAAAAAAGGGGAAAAAACGCGTTATTCCTGTATCTTAGAAAGTACGGCTCATCGTCCACATGTGGCTTGCTAAAAAATGAAGCCCCTCACTCTCTTCTTTAGAATAAAGTTTTATTTACCAACCAACCAAACTCTCTTCTCAAGCTTTTTGACCAGCGAGATTATCAAAAATGAAACTGCGACAGGGCATAAAATTTTCAAATGCTATTTTACGCAGTCAAGCGCGGATCCCTATTGATTGAATAAGGTATAATATAACGCAGTCACGATCGCAGATTCCTCTTAAGTGAATAAGGTATAATATTCTACCGATTCTTTAATAAAAAAATCCCCGATGTTTCCTCTAATTCCCTTTGATATAGAAAGGCCATTATATAGTTGTAATGCCTAATCATTGACATTTATTAAGTGCGCGCAGATACTCAAATTAATGCTATTCTAGCTTCAGGTATACCATTACAGTAATTTGTTCTGTTCGCAAGTAACTTGCGCATGTAGACCTCCCCAAAACATAATAACAGGTTAATAATTGGGTTAGTGCTTATATAGTACTCGAATCGACACCATAGTGAACTATAGGGCATTGCATCTATTCCTTCAATTGCGTGGTTTATTAAGCCATTAACAGAGATAGATCGATTTTTAAACTAAAATATTGACGGAGGAGCCCTGTGCTCTCTTGCGTTTTAATTGTTAAACGTCCATTAGGCATTTTTGATCGCCAACATTTTACGTTTTACTAAGTAACTTATATAACATTTCGCAAGTTCGTTTAACTCTGCATGACCATTCAGAATGTTTATTCCTTGAAAGGCACTTAACTTTAATCTATTCCGGCCTCATGTTAGCCTTGACAGCGTCCAACACAGATGTCCCTATAACATCCCCATGTTTAACTTACTCTTTTCATTGTGATACCATAAAGAGCCATCTTTTTTTTCGGAGGTGGTACGGGTGCTGTCACTCGGCCAGGATAAACCTGTAAAAGACGCCGCATGATAGACCAGCGAAAGAAATTGCGGTGAACTCACGAAGCGTTGTTTTAAAGGAAACAAAATTGAAATTCGGGCACACAAAATGACATCAGATCAACATTTGTACACCGCACTAACGTGCTCTTTTACAGAATTATTCAACAACAACAACAACAACAACAACAACAACAACAACAACAACAACAACAACAACAACAACAACAACAACAACAACAACAACAACAACAACAACAACAACGTATATTAAGAAATGATTATGCCGATGTGCTCTCCTTTGTTGGGGAGAGGACATGCGTCGCAATTTCTCGAATCTGTATTATAAATCGCATCGTGAGCCTGACTATACGCCTACCTGCAGGGCAAAGACCACACGCATGTACCACCAATCAACCCGGTCCCGTGCTTTGTGCTGCCACGTTGTATTCAAAAACTTCTTAATAATCCACACACCCAACTGTCCGTCTCCCCCTTGCGCGTTTTCCTTCTATTGGAATCCAGTCAGTTGCCCATTATGATCAGCGGCCATCCTGCCTGCGCGTTATACGCACCCGGCCCATGTCCATTTCTTTTTAATTTCAACTATGATATTCTTGACCCCCGTTTGTTTCCTGACCCACACTGATCCTTCCCGTCTCAAGGTTACGCCTATCGTGCATGAATTCTCTGCAAAGATAAACAATGTATACTGACCTTATCGATAAGTTCGCGTATGGCCTTGAACTTATCAGTCGTGTCGCCAGCCTCGGTGAGGGGCGCGTCATAGTCGTAGCTGGTAATCTGTGGCTGGAAGGCACCGTTGTCATTGGCTGCGCCCGTTTTCAGTTGTGCGTGCACCGTCGGTAGGCAAGAAGGAAATGAAAATTGAAACAAAAACAAAGAAATTTTGCAAGAGTGAACCCATAGACCTAGACGAGGATGCTATCAGAAGCGATAGCGTCCTTATCTACTTTCGTTTTACAGATTGATTGATATGTGGGGTTTAACGTCCCAAAACCACTCTATGATTATGAGAGACGCCGTAGTGGAGGGCTCCGGAAATTTAGACCACCTGGGGTTCTTTAACGTGCACCCAAATCTGAGCACACGGGCCTACATTTCCGCCTTCATCGAAAATGCAGCCGCCGCAGCCGGGATTCGAGCCCGCGACCTGCGGGTCAGCAGCCGAGTACCTTAGCCACTAGACCACCGCGGCGGGGCACACACAAAAAGAAAGCCGGCACATTATCTTTGTGTTTCCCAGACACAAACTTTGCGCAGTTCTTGCACGAAACATGCACGAAATAAAAGCAAGCAAAACGAAAATGCAGAACTTTTATCGCCTACTGAGCAATCGGGACATCATTTATTGAACACGCTACGTTTGTTGGACCAATAATGCAGAAGTAGGCCTTTAAGTCGATATGGCAACATTGCTCAACCGCGTTACTTGAATATGGATGGTCGTAAATTATAAATGTTATGAACTATTTTCCTGATTAATCAGGCATAAATTATTAAAAGGGAAGCTTTCATAGCACATAAAATACCAAGTGCTATTTCTGCGAGAGGGCCAACAATCGAGGCAAGTCGAAAGGCACCACTTACCACCAGATTTAAAACCGAAGTTAGTTCCACCATGAAACATGTACCTGAAACACAAGTGAGAACTCTGTAAAAAATAAACGAGTGTTCCACGCATAACTCCTTAAGCGTAATTACACTGAAATTTTCTTTCATGTTACAGTACTCCCTCTCCGCGTTGAATTTCACTCGATGTATTGTCGCAAAAAAAAAACAGAAAAAGGACAGGCCTGCGCGGAAGGCGCAGCACAGTGAAAGCTAGAAGAGCGGCCTTTCAGAGCCTTTTCTAAACATTCATTGGGTAACTGACCAATCAAGCAAGTGTGCTGCAAGCACACTTGCTTGAAACCCACTACGGCATTAATAATGAAATTTTCGGGTAGTAGGCCGCCATTCGCTCTGCCATTTTTCGTCACTGAGAAGCGTGCTATCCGCATTTCGTGCCGATTGCCCACGCAGCGGCTGACGAAGATGAGGAATTATGGCTGAAGTGGGTATGCGCCACAGTTAATAGGTGAACTAGAACAAGCTTTTGTAATGTGTTGGATCATTGGACGAACCACTAGTTACGCTATTCGCATTGTTCGACGACCGTTTGTTCTTTGGCTGTTTTAAAACGCTTTATAAGTCGTATTAACGCGATTGCTTTCCCGACATCACGCCGGTCTATAGGGCAAGTTTGCCACCACTTCTAAGCACCGGCATGGCTCAGTGGTACAATACTAAGCTGGCTCCCAGCGGACCCGGGTTCGAGCCCCTGTGTGCCATCGGTACTAGTTTTTCTTTCACGATTTTGTACGATGTGGTAACGGACAACGGCGGCGGCAGCGGACAACTACAGCGCCGCGCGTGACTTGAGTTTTGATTTCACAACAGCATTCGCTGTAAAAAGTCAGGCCTGAGCGGAACACGCAGCACAGTCGCAGCGAAAGCCGGAGGAGTGATCTTTCTACAGCACCTTCCAAACTCTCTTGTATATACTATGGCAAGTATACAGTTGCAAGGTACCCACTAAAAATACCGCGAAGTAGGCAGGTACGAACTATGTCATTATTTATTATGCTGCAAGTAAGCGATGTACCCAGTACACGAATGTAAGGTAGAATGTGCACCCTGTTGATCCTTCCAGCAGCTGATAATGAAAGAGTTATGGATGAACCTTTGCGATGCATGGGTTGTAAGATTTAAACCACACACTAGTTATGCAGTTCACACTGTGTGATGCGTGGTGTTTTACTCTTTTACCACGGTATATTACATCTGTTAACTTTATTCCCGATTTCTCGCCCGACTTAACACTCGTGTAGTGACTCACTTCCAAGCAGTATAAAGCGCCGGCATGGCTCTTTGGTAGAATACTCGATTGTCACGCAGAGTGGCAGAGTACCTCCTTTCAAATCCCGTTCGAACGACGGTTTAGTTTGCGTTGTGCGCGATATTCATTCCAGACACCGGTGGTTGCAGTTGACAACTATGCCGTCAAAGCCTGTTGTATATCTCAATAGCTTTCACCGTAAAACATTGCATCTCGAATGCACTTACAGGTTGAAAGATGCACCCATGTCGAGCAGCTGGCGGAGAGTGTCGATCAGAACAGGGGTGTCAACACGGCTCTTTGGCAGACCCCAGTTGTCCAGCCATCCCGTGTACATCTCAGAGTTCATGAAAGGGCCCGACGGTTGGTAACGCCGCCGAACCAAGGTTGCATTTTGCACATCGGAACCTGTGTTGGCAAAAAAGGAAAGAAAAAGTGTTATATATACGTTGTCTATAGTTGCTGTTTTTTTTCAAGATTGCAGGTGTCACTACTGGTGGAAGATAGGCTACCTCTGAAACACGCATACAAAAACTGGACAAAACAAGCAGCACCCTATTGTGTGAATGTTGCGCATTAAAAAAATCACAGCATATTCACGGAATGAATGAAGATGAGTGGAGCGAAGCGTCCGTCAATTCACCCGTGCATCCATCCGCCCGTCCGTGCAACCGTCCGTCCGCCTGATTGTCTGTCTGTCCGTCCGTGGATCCTTCCGTCCATCTAGTGAACACTTCAAGTACCGCCATCTCGCTCTTTTTTATCACATATACAAGCACCGCCATATAGCAGAAAATCGAAGGATTAAACGAGACTATGTACCACATTTCTGTTGTCAGCGCTTCGTGAACATCGATAGCATGATAACGACGTCGTGCAACGTTTTCCGTAACATGTGGACATGCGGATACGTGCCCGAGGGCGGGTATGTGTCACTGGTATGCGGTTATGTGCCACAGGTTACGTACTACGACAACGGGGGACGCATAAGCCACGCCATAAGGAGCTTCGCCCCTGAAAAATCGCGGGCTCCTTTATGCACTCGCTTACGATAATGCGAAGGCGAAATCTGTCTTCTATTTTTTCCTAGTCGATATATTGGCCTACTCTGGCCTTCCTCCAAACGTTTTCTGCATCTAACGTGTTTTCCACTGACTAAGATCGGAGGCCTTGCGAGCTTCCTGCACCTCACCTATACAGTTTGGGCTGCTTCCGTGATCGGCTCACGTTTGACCTAGCGACAATGTCATGCGATGACGTCGAGATCAACGTCGAAATCAATGACGTCGTATAATCTGGCGATCTATGACAGCGCGATGACGTCATCAAGCGGCGATATCTTGCTTCACTGGTGTTAACGCCGATGGTCAATTTTGTCGTTATGAGGAGTCTCAGACTCTCGCGTTTATGGACATAGGCATGTAGGCAGGCAGGCAGACAGACAGGAAAGTAGACAAGCGTGCAGGCAGAATGTGGACTTTGGGCTCTGCGTAATAGCTAGCGATTTTCTTACCAGCACCGAAGTCGACGGTGGTGAGTGTTGCTTTGACGCGACCACATTTAATCATTGTGTCGTCGAAAGCACCGTCAGTTGTAAATAGAACCACGTGTCGCCCGAGGTGGGTCATCGTGAGGTTTTTCAGGTGCAGCGTGTAGTTGCCGTCGCAAGCCTCGTAAGAGCCGTACTCGTTTTCCAGCTGAAATAAGCGATTCGCGAGTGTGAGAAAATGTACTAACCACAGTGTTAAATGTTTTATCCGCACTTTGATACATTACTATGGCAGCTTACAGCTTGAGAATAAATACAAGCACTGCCCATGGCCGTCAGTATCCAACCCGGAGAGAACTGGCATAGACGTTCCATCCAATCACATTCGCTAATTTCCGTGACGACTAGTATTCACGTGTACTGAATAGTCCGTGTTACCATACAGATACTTGCTGGCGTCGCTGGACGTTCAAGCCGGAAGCTTGAATGTCTCGACAAATTTTGTCAAAGATTCTGATGTCGCCGCTTAGCCAAAGGCCATATCCCAGGTAGGAATAGTTTTCAATATGCGTAGTTATACATTAGCACAGGAAATTATGGTTCCAAAAAATCACCATGTAAGACTCTCTTACATAGACATAATTGACAAGAGAGCCACTGTTCCGTGGGCGGAGCTCGCATTTCTTATGAGGTTGTAAGCGACTATTCGCCTAGAGATCCTGGAGTGGTGCACTCTCGCGTGGGACGTTAGAGCGGGTAATCCGCTCTCAACCGAGCGGCAGCAGCCGCTGCTCCAGTGTGTGGATCGTCGGAATTCAGGCGAGAACTTGGCAAACGAACAGCCTTGCGAGGGTCAACTAACGCCTGCAACGAATGTTTTCGCGTCCAATTATAAAATTTTAGTTTAGGCGCAATCGATTCGGCCAGGAAATTTCCTGGGTGGCTGACGAGCTCACCCATGCCACCGATCGCATTGCTGGTAAGAAAGTGAAACTGCGTGCTTTTGCTCGTCATCTACAGTGTCCGTCGTACGATACTAATTCGTTAAAGTGTTTCGCTATTTCAGCAAGCGTGCCATTCTCAAGCATCTACCAGTATGCAGATGAAGCTTGCGAACCGTCACGGTGTCTCATCGAAGGAGAGGTGGTGTACGATGCAGGCCACATTATTGTTGAATGTGTGGTTGAAGTCCTAGGGGCCTTTACACACGCTACCCGCACAGCGGCAACGCACGCGCTGGTAACCTTGCCGCACACAAGCGGGGGGAGAAATAAGCCAATCGGCGACGCTCTTTCACCCTCCGCTTGGGTGCGGCAGGTGTGCCGGTACGTGCGTTGCGGCTGTGCGGCAAGCACATGGAACGGTCGTAAGGGCCGTTCCACGCGCTTTCCGCACAGCCACAACGCACGTGCCGGAACCCCTATTGCACACAAGCGGGGGACAAATAAGCCAATTGGCGATGCCGCGGAAGGTGAAAGAGCGTCGCCAACTGGCTCATTTTCCCCCGCTTGCGTGCGGTAGGGGTCCCGGCACGTGTGTTGCTGCTGTGCGGGAAGCGCGTGGAACGGCCCTAACGAAGATACATCACCATCGCGGCTCTGGTACTGAAAATAAGTGAACTTGCGAACCCGCCATACGTCTCCCTCGCTATAGAGTTCTTGACGAATAATGGTCATTCAGTTTCTCTGAAAGCCATGTGTTACAAACGAATATATAATTTTTACCGCGGCGAGTGCTGCGCAATGGTGAAGCACTGCTCTGAGCCTCGGTGTATACAACCTCCGCCTATCAAAAGGGCATTAGCTTTCACAACCATCTTAAGGGAAAGGGTGTGCCTGCCCTTCTCCTTAGGATATTTTTCTGCGTTACAACGTGACAGTGAACACAAGGAAATATGCGATCATAGCCGATTAATTCTGCCGCTCTGGCATCCGCAAAGAACACAAGATATAATTACTGTAGTACAGTGGTTTAAACTACTGCGTCGACAGTCAGTCGATCGGTCATAGCACTTTTTAGAAATGCAGAGCAGCATCAAATAACCAAACTTGAGATATTCGGCTCGGACTGCAGTCATGGGTGTCGGCTGCGTTTTGTCTCGAGCACGCAAGCCAGCGTTGTATCATATTGAGGGAGGGGCAGGTGCTGGTGTGGCCGGTGGAGGGAGCAAGTGCTGCTTTGTTTGTGTATTATTAAATGTTGACACTGTGCTTCATGTCCCAAAACTGCGGCATGTACACTAAGAACGTCGTAATAGAGAGCTTTGAAAATTTCAACCCCCAGGCTCACGGGGGTTCTCTAATCGAAGTACACTAGTTTCTAGCATTGAGCTTCAATCGAAATACTGCTGCCGCGGCCTGGATTCGATACGGCGACCTCTGGGTCAGCAGTAGTGCGCGAAACACTTGCGTAGACATAAATTTCAGTTGGCTTCCTTGCGGCATGCATGTTCGCATACACCGGTGCTTATATAGTGCATGAAAAATATCGACCTCTGCTCTCATGCCATTGCCTCTGTTTCTGCGTTTCTTGCGTACGTGTTCTTTTTTTATTTGCATCCTGCACTCGAATTGCGTTCCTTCGTCATCATGCTTTTTTTTTTTGCAACGTGTTTCCCCAGCTGAGCATGTGCCAACTCGCCCAAATCAACTACTTGCTCCAACCCACTCTGTTATGCGCAAATTGATTTTATTTTACGCCCTCTGTTCTTTAATTTCGTCGTTCCACATAACCCTTAGCTGCCCGTGTGCGTGCTTTCCATCTCTTGGTATCGATTTTGATGTTCTTACTAACCATCTGTTATGAGAACACTTCTTGTTGGACGAGTTGGTGCATACGTTCATAATTAAGGCACAAAAATAATGGCATACACGGCACAGGGTGCCCTATATCGTGTCCTACGTTGTGTTTACATCTATTGCCACGCCTTAAATTCAGTTCTAACCATCTGCTGCCGGCCCTTATCATGAAGTGACCAGCCCAAGTCGATTTTGTCGCTTTAAAATATTCTAAAATAGGCACTGCACCTCTGTATATTTTGAATGCCTACGCAGACATTTGTTTTTTTCAGTTCGGAAAGAGAAAACATTTACAGCTGACGACAGAATTTTCGCGAGTGAACTAGAACTGGAAATCAAGAAATCTGAATTTACACATAATAAGCGGCGCTCACTGATCAACTTGTACCGTAAACTGGAAAGTTGCCTTTTTACATCAACAGTTTCGAGACGGCTTCGAGAAGTGCGTGTTACTTACCTGTACCATTATGATTGGTCCGTGGTTTTTGAAGAGGAGTGGGCGCACCTTCTCAAATACTTTAATGAGATATCTATCGACATAGTAGATGTAATCTGCCGAGAGAGTAAGACGTGTAAGTTACACAACATAGTGCTTAAAGGGACCCCGAGCTGTAACTATGGATCATTTTAGCTTGATAAAATGTGCGGATAACTTTAATGCGACAGATTTCACTATCACAGGAATATTCGTAGTGGTGCAAAATCAAGGCCAATGTCTCGTTTCCAAATTTCGCGCCGAAATATCAGCGAGTGACGTACGGATTTAAAAACATATTTTACGTATTCTGACTGCCATTGCAGTCAGAATACGTAAATTATGTTTTTTTTCCTGAAACTCATTACGTTAAGCCTGCAGCCTCTTCCAAGTATAGTGTTTTTCGTTTGTAACAATTAGGAGCTGTATAGCCCTGGTAGACCCCGTTAAAATTTTTGACGTCATGGTGATTGGTACGGGAATTTCAAGGT
This sequence comes from Rhipicephalus annulatus, assembly GCA_013436015.1. Lineage (NCBI taxonomy): Eukaryota > Metazoa > Arthropoda > Arachnida > Ixodida > Ixodidae > Rhipicephalus > Rhipicephalus annulatus. The sequence goes on from WOVY01012445.1 coordinate 174,744, forward strand.
GGTGTCACTGTCGGCATTGTCTTTTCACACGTTTTTTCGCGGTAAGGTTGGCGATTTCAGTTTCGTGAAAAAGTGATTTACCTATACGAAAAATAGTTCTTCTCTTCAGTGTTTCCTTAAGATGTCATCATTGATATCGATCTACAGTGGTCATCATAGCGCTCAGGATTCAAAAGAACTGCGCTAACAAAAGGTAAGCGAGAAATATACCCTCCATCAAATGCAGAAGTTTATTGTGTAGTTATGGCGCGTATATATATGCATTCAATCGAATCAATAATGAAGCTTAAGTACACAATTCTACATCAAACGAGCTGGAACTCGTATTTCTTCGTTGCACTGATCTTCGGAGATACGAAGTACGCTACGGTAACAGCGGCCCAAATATACAAGTTTATTCTTAACGCCTAACTGAATTTTACTCCTTGGAGACAAGATATATCATCATATTATCTAGATTATTGAGATTAACTGTTGACTTGCTTATGAATTAGCCCACATACGCTCAGAATACGCACACGTATATCGCAGTAAGTTCTTGAACCACCAACTAGACATTATTCTGGGACTGCATAGTAACTGTCATCACAATATGCGAAGGTTAATTTTTAGATTTATGGTCTTAGGAATTGGAAGCCGCCGAAACCTGGTATGCTCCTTTTTATATAACCAAACCTGTTTTTAAACTTGATGCCCTCATGCCTTTACGGAAGGGTTCGCTATACCGCCCGTGATTTGACGTGTTACGGTACTCGTCTTGTCCCCCTTACGCTATCCATAATTGTACAACAGGAGCTTCAGTAGCTACGCTAATATCACCGCCATTTCGCGAGTTTGAGACGATAATGTCGTTTGGGGGCTGGTATCACGAACAAAAAGCTGCTGCTAGTTCAACAGCGTTTCAAAGCTTTACTAAGCGCATGCAATTAAAATTGAGAAAAGAAAAACACCCTGTGCCTCAAGCATTCGCCTGAGGCGACGGGAAGACGAAAGCTTTGTACCGATAACACAGAAGCTTTCTGGACATTAGGAGGCTTCGCACTGCTTCAGAGTTCGGCCTCGTCCTGATCAAACGCTGATGTCATGTGATGACGTCATCACATTACGGTAAACTTTTTTTTCAAATATCTGGGGCTGCAGGTGCCAAAACCACGATATGATTATTAGGCGTGCTGTAGTAGAGGGCTCCGAAATTTTGACCATCTGGCGTTTTTTAATGGGCACTGACATCGCATAGTAAATAGCATTTTACCGCCATCAAAATACGACCGCCGCTGCCGGGATCGCACCCGTGACCTTTGGGTCAAATAATATTTACACATCATAATGACATCACAAATTCTGGTTAATAGTTACGTCGTAACGACTTCTTGAAGCGCTCGTGCTGACGGCGAGGGTTGATTTTCGCAATTGATCAGGCATATTAGGCTATCGCCTTAATAATGAAGCAAATGAAAGGCGCTCCGCTATAACAATGCGTTATTTCTACCCCATTTCACGCTGCTGACGATGGTGACAAAGCGAACTATTTATTCAGACCATTATTATCTCCCCCCCCCACGCACACACGGAATAGGAAAGGAAACCCAGTATAGGATTGAGGATAATGTATGCCCTCTTCGAACTCACTTTCGTCCATGGTCCTAAGCTTTATCGACGAGCCATTTCGTAGGAGCCAGTACGGAAGACCTCCCTAAATGAAAAACCATAATTTAATTCTATCACCGCTAAGAAATTATCGCACAAAATAAAGATTGATTGATATGTGGGGTTTAACGTCCCAAAACCACTCTATGATTAAGAGAGACGCCGTAGTGGAGGGCTCCGGAAATTTAGACCACCTGGGGTTCTTTAACGTGCACCCAAATCTGAGCACACGGGCCTACTGCATTTCCGCCTCCATCGGAAATGCAGCCGCCGCAGCCGGGATTCGATCCTGCGACCTGCGGGTCAGCAGCCGAGTACCTTAGCCACTAGACCACCGCGGCGGGACCAAAATAAAGAACAAAAAAAAATGTCGCGCACACAACCAATCTCGAATGACTGTCAATGCTATGTGATTTTTTTTTAGTGACAGGAGCAACGATTAAGAATCCTGTTTCTCTTTCTAGAACTTCCGGTCAAGCACCTGTTCCAGATTTTTCGGTTGTTCTGAAAAATTGATTATGAAAATAAAACTGGTAGAAATTGGTCGTTCCCTTTCAAGCTGGTTCAAGTTGTGTTGGGTTGGATACGCATGATATAGAAGCATAAACTCCCTTCAACTAAGGACTAATTAACTGCGTTGCAGCACTTGGTGGGAAGGTAACCACCACGCTTTTTCCCACGTGGTCTCGGAGGTCAGCCACGGCAGTGCGACGGAACACAATCTTAACCCAAAGAATAACACGAAGCACACGAATGGCAACGGGCAAATGTCGCTACAAGACACATAAGTCAAAGATTAGATCTCCGGTAGAGTTGATATATGACAACTGTCATCAAAGCATCCTTAGCCACCCAATAAATTATTTGAAGCGAATAGCGAATAGCGAGTACGTTCACGTCTTTTTGCAGCTGTAATCGAAAAACAAAAAAAAAAGAACGTTCTTAACTTAGGACATGCTTATGTGTCCATCCATTCATTTCGTCACGTGTTTGTTGTAACAGTCGTGAATATCCTTTCCGCAAAATGCACGTAGAGAATTTACATACTCACCAAGTCTCGTTCGGCGCAGATGTAGGGGCCCGGCCGGAGGATGACCATGAAGCCGAGTCTGTGGGCGATCTTGAGAAAGCGCACAAGGTCTGCTGCCCTTCGAAATCGTACTGGCCAGGTTCGGGCTCGTGGCTGCTCCACTCGACGTAGCTGCAAAGGCCCGCGCAGTCTCTTAGCGGCCGTATGGCTGAAATCACTCGGCTTGCATAAAACAAGGAATGCTTGCCCCCGCACTCCAACACTGCAGCTAACAAAATACGAACTATGTGCAGCACTCAGCGATGGAAAAATTCAAGAATCGGCCACTTGCAGCGCTACAGGCGAGTGCTTGTAAAGGCGAGCCGACATATCGTGATATACGGTCACGGTTTCACAACTATTCGCTCACGCGCCACGCTCGTGGACACGGTTTGAAGTCATGGCATGCAGTTTTCAAGCTGTGGCATGCAGCGCTCCCTCGGCGTCTTCGAGAATTACGGACTGACCATTTGTCAAACCGGTGCAGTCACCATGCGTCACAAACGCTTTCAACCTGCTGTCTGCGGAGTGGTACGCTGAAGAATGGAAGTGAAGTCGCTTCAATTCCGCCTAGATGCGCTGGACACCTACAACTACTATACGCGTTAAGAAACTAAACAAGCTAAAAAGTTTTCGTATGAATCCCGCCACTGGCTGATCTGCACGCTTACGTCTTGTACTTTATTATCAAGGAAAACGAACACAGCAACAATATTGGATGGTAGTCAGTTGGCGATTAGCCGACACATTTCCGCGATATGCTATGCCTGTGAAGTTACTTTTTTCATGTAATCTAACTGACGAGGCAGATATGCGATGTTGACAACATATCAGTAATAAGGCTTTTGGAATGTTCATAAAGAAAGATAAACCGATGTATGCGACTGAACTTGACATTTATTATTACACGTGACGTACGACGAAAACGTCACTCACGTTTCTATTGTGTTCAATCCGGACGCCTGCATTGTCTTGAGGCGGTCCTCCCAGAGGTCAGGCAGAATCCTGAAGTAGTGGATGGCGCCCGACATAATCCGGATACGCTCGCCGTTCATCACGAACGAGTTGCCACGGTAGTCGACTGTGAAAGACGGCTTCAAAAAATAACAAAAAAAAACGCATAAACCACACAACATGCTTAAGACCTTCATTCGGCTTTAGAATCATTCACTGCAGAAGCGACATTTTCTTTCAAGTGGGAATTCTCTCGTCGTTAACGAATTTCTCGCTGCAAAGCACAACCTGAGAAATACTTGTACAGTTGAATAACACTTGCTTCCTGAAATAACACTTGCTTCCACCGAAACAAACACTTGCTTTCTCGGAATATTTTGTTTTAATTACAATACCTATTTTTATCAAGAATCAATTACTGCCATCTAGTTTGGGCTCTAACTTCTAAAGAAAACATAAACAAACTTCATATGTTGCAAAAAAGGTTGTACGGGCGGTAGAGAACGTGCCACGTACATATCATACTCGTTCCTTATTTGAAAAATACAACCTAATGCCAGTAATAAAAATGTATGATTTTCTTTGTCCAAGAAATATAAGCAAGACATAAAACTCTAATCCGTTTCTAAAGCAGTTGGCAGATTTATACTTAACCAGCCTAAGTATAATACCCGGAAAAAAAGTGTGGACTGTTCGAACCTTTAGAACCACATACGGTCTTAATCGTTGGGAAATAAACTTCCAAGGTTACTAAATGAACTTAGGGATAACGAGATTGACTTAGAAAAAATCACCTTTAAACAACTGCGGAATCATTTCCTCCAGATGTCATGATCACTCGTTTCTGTTACTTGTAATTTTCTAAAGAATGTATTTTGTATTTTGTTTTTGTTGAGTGTATTTTGTATACTGCTTGTGTTTTTTACGATATGTTTTTTTTTGGTTGTTTGTTGTTTTTTCTGTTTTAGAAAAGAGTATGCACTTGTGGTGTTGCCAAAGCAATAAATTAGGCATATTTCTTTTATGATGCTTTTTCTGTGTTTTGCAAGGAAAATGCGCCTGTATTTTCACATTGCGAAATTATTTGTTTATAGCATTATATGTACCAATATGTTACACCTGTACAGTGTTGATTGCTCATTTTGTCGTATACATGTTTGTATGCTTCGCTCGGATGTATTACGCAAATGCTTTTTTTAAGGCAAATACGCCAACATTTTTTGCATCTTTTGAAATAGATTTTTTGTCGTGTTGTTGTTAAGCATTAGACGTTTCGTTTTATCACACATGTACAGTGATGATTTATTTCTGTCATAGACTGTTTATGTTTATTTTTGGATCCCGAATGTTTTTATGAAAGTGTTACCGCTGCTGCGATGTGTTCGGGGAGAGGGGAAGGGGGGCCTGCGGCCTTGTCAAGCTGGCATCACGCCAGCTTTTCTGCAGGTCTCCTGCATCATGTATCCTTGATGCGAAATAAAG